>JAPKLX010000812.1:0-42008 GCA_026898415.1 Leonotis leonurus | reverse complement strand
AAAGTTAGTATTTGGTGTATTCCCCCCCCATACACCAAACCTTGCTCATTCGGGACCAACATTATAGATGTCTTACAGTCGGCGAGAGGATGTGGGGACTCCTTGTGGTAGGGGTTCACGCCGATCACAGCTATCCCTTGGACGGGGTAGTTCCCCGGGCTCATCGTCTAGATATGAGTCCGGGACCGGCGGTCTGAACCACCATATTGGTGGCATACATATAGGTGGTCCGTCTTCTGGCTCTGACACTGATGGTCAGAGAGAGCGTAGACCCACAGGTGACTTTGTTCTATCTGTGAGTGAGCTGGGGTACGTAAATGCAATCACATCTTCAATTTTGACAATTATTTAATTAGTTATTCAAAAATCTAACATAAATCAATCTAAAATTACTTATGCAGGGGATTTTACCCGCATGCCGACCCGGCAGATTACATTTGGGAACTATTTAAGATAGTTCCCAACCCGACTGGCTACAGTTGGAAGCTCACGACTAAGGACGTGAGACAGAGATATTGGGAGGAGTTTAAGGTTCGAAAATTTACTAAAACTTTCAAATTCATTCTTAATTATAACTTATAACTACAATTTCTAACATACATTTTCAATGTTAGAAAAAATTTACTTGGGAACCGGCACTCGATGCCAAGATTCGGGAGCTATGGTATAATAAGATCCGGGAGAGATATAAGGATTATATCTGCGGGATTAAGAGGAGGAATGATCCGCCACCCAGAGGTGGGAAGCCTGGGTGGTGGACTGATGATGTGTGGATGGGTTGGCTTGCTTACTGGTCCCGGGATGATGTTGTGGCCAAATCCCAGGCAGCGAGGCGCAACCGGATGTCGGAGCCTAAGGGACCGGGTACTGGTCCTATCAAGCATAGGGGAGGGTCCAAGTCGGTTATGCAACAAGCTGAGGAAAAGGTAATAATATACTTTAAATAATAATTATAATTATGTGGTACAATTTTAATTCATATAAACATGTTTCAATGACACAACTAAATTGTGATCTGATAATGCATAGGGCCGTGAGCGGGGAGTAGCTCTGGTTGAGTGCATGTTTGATTCTTTTCTGGATGAGCATCGATACGCGGACGGCACATACACCGATCCGAAATCTGAGGCGATAGCGGTAAGTCTTAATTTCAAAAGAATATATATATATATATATATATATATATATATATTAGGTTTTCAATATTTATAATATGTATACTAACACTTGTTTTTTTCCTGACGTTTACATGCATGCAGACTGAGGTGTTTCGCCGTGCTGACGAGGAGCGGGCTCAGCTACCCGAGGGGGACCACGATGCAGTCGACATGAACGAGCTGTATCTGGAGGTTCTTGGCGGCCCGGACAAGAAGAAGAGGATGTTCGGCACGGGAGGCTCGGCGAAGGCCCTGAGAGCATCCAGATTTGGGGGCTCCTCATTCACATCACGAGCATCCAGAGACGAGGTTGAGGAGCTACGGTGTCGAGTCGAGGAGCAGGATCGCGAGCGCCGTGAGTACCTTGCTGAGCAGCAGAGATTGGCTGAGCAGATAGCGCTCATGCAGACTCAGCAGGGAGGAGGTAGTGCACCCTTCTTTCCCTCTTATCAGCCTCCCCCGTCTGATGCCCCTCCCCAGTTTCCTCCTGATGATGATTATGATTCGTAGATATGCTACTGATACACTTTACTATTTTTTTATTATATGGTTTGTCGTGGGATGTTACTGATACATTGTTCCATTTTGTTCATTATATGAAATTCGCGTTCATTTTGAATTTAATTTGATTAATGGTTCAATTTTAAATTATTGTTCGATGTTGGATTATATTGTTTGTTGTGACACGTTTTAGGTAATGAATAATAAAAAAACAAAATTAATTATTAAAATAGAAAATAAAAAAAATTATACGTGGCGATGGACTGCAGTCCGTCGCCACTAATGACGGATTTAATCCGTCGTTAGCTCTTCGGTGCCGTTAATGGCCACCGGGAGACTCTGACGACGGATTTGCAGTCCGTCGTCCCTAACTACGGATAAATTCCGTCGTCAGTCCGTCGTTAGCTAACGTCGGACTGTATTTTACGTCATTCGGTGGGCTAACGACGAGTGAAATACAGACGGAAAAATTCCATCGCCAGTCCGTCGCTAGCCTCCCGGGACGATGGATTTCTCAAGCTAACGATGGAATTTTCCGTTGCAAGAAGAGCTTTTTTTCGTAGTGAGATTGTTGATGGAGAAAAGAAACAGTATTGCTTCGAGTATGTATAACTTGCAATCCCTGATCCCTAGATAGGTTTGAAATCGATTTGTTATCTCTAACATCTTTGGAGTCTGCTGGATCCCAGGCATTAACTCTAAAATGGTCTTTGCAGCCTTTTCTTGAATTTGTTGGAATATAACTTGAGCTCCATGTAGACGAGTATCCAAGTAATACATAATGTGTTCATGTGGGTCAACTTCCACATCCTCTTCTAAAATTTCTTGAGCAGGCTGCTGTTGTGGTGGAATTGTGGTGATTGGTTCAGCATCGCTGAGGATTGTATCATCCAGCTCGTCTTGCAAATTTCGAGCAATTAGTTTTTTCGTTGTTTCTTTCCTTAGGGCTTTCTTGGATTCCTTCTTCCTTTGTTTCTCAACCACATGAGATGGCTCATTAGTTGCTTTCTTGCTTTTCTTGGCAGCAGCAGCTGGTTTACGATTACCAGCAAGTTTTCTCTTTACAGCTCGCTCATCTCCTACTTGTGTTGTTGTAGCTTCACCTACAGTAGATGGTTTCTTCATTGGAATCACCCACTCCGGGTTAGATTTTCCAATCTGAATCAAGGTTTTCTTGATTTTCTCATCTGTTACTTTCAAGAAATTTTGAGATGTTGTACCAATAGCCATCTCAACTTGATGCCTAGTGTTGGCAACCCCAAAGTATTTTGGTTTTGATGATGTGTTTCAACTTATTTTAAACTGTCAGTACGTGGCATTGTTTAGACCAAACCCACTGTCCGATAAAGGGACTCAGTATCGGGCACGAGGAATATTTCCAGCCGATATACTTCCAATTATATTAAATCGCTCGCAATTTAAAACGAGTTCGTTATAGATTAATAAGCTGACCCTAGTCTTATTCTCAAGGAAGACTCAACAGGACACTTATATTCTTTGTTCGTAAAAACGGAAAGCAAATAAAAAGAGTTTGATTTGGATTTCTATAGCTAGGCGAAGAAAGTAAATAAGAAAGCAATTAAAGTTTAAACTAAGAACGAAAATTAAATCTAATCTAAGAAAGTAAGGAACTTGAAGTTTGAAGACGAAAGAAAAACGGAAAGAAATCTAGAAATTAAAAGTGATAAAAGGAATTGAAAGCATAAAACGAAACAAACGATAAAAGTGAAATAAACGAAGCAACAATTAAAGGGAAAGAAACGAATTTGAATTAAACTCGAAATACGTTTGGAAACGACAATGAAAATCTGGAAATAACGGTGTTCGAATGTTGTAAACGGCTAACTCCAAAACGAAGAACGGAACGAAAAATCCTATCTAGAATGCTAAGTCTCGACCCTTGATTGCGGGATCGAGACGAACTAAAAATAATGGAAATATGCTGGAAACTAGTCTAGGAATTCGTGCCAAAAGGAGTCGGGTCGAAGTGTGGAGAATCGTGATATCTCGACTGAATGGCACGACGTGTCTTTTTATAGCGAGAGGTAACTCAGCGGTCTCTGGGAATCACCGACCGCTGACTAGGGTTGTTCCGAGTGGCGCTGGGGTTCGTTGCAACGGCCCGCGTGAAAAATGGGGAGTCAGCGACCGCTTAGACAGGTCAGCGGCCACTAACTCGTGTGCCGCGGCCTGGCACGGTCGCTAGCGCGCGGTTGGCGTGGGCGCTGGCTCAGCTTGGCTAGTCAGCGGCCGCTGACATGCTCTGTCGCGTGTCCTTCGGCACACTTCTTCTTTTTCTCATCTTTTCTCGTTTCTTTTCCACTTTCGACGCTCATTTAGGCCAATGATCCTGAAATATAAAATGAAACATAATTTGGGCCAAAACATCACGGAACGAGGGAAAATAATACGAATAGAGCTACGAAAAACCTAAGTGTTCTTGACAAGACTTCAAATCATTCCAAAATTGATCATCATATCATCACATCATGTCACATAGAGATCATAGAAGCAAATAGACCATCAAGACTAGATTATAATCAATTCGTATGAAGCAAAATAATGATGCATAAGATGTTATTGAGATCACATAATCGGCTAGAGTTTTTATCCATCTTAAATAGCGTATCTTTTTCTTTTCTTTTCTTTCTTTCAACATGAGGAATATTTAGGACAATATTCACCGGTTGAGTACTCCGAATGATCGAGTTTTCCCGGTGTGGTTTCCCATACCCATCTCTTTTACAAATTTAATTTTTTGATTTAAGAGAGCGGGGTAGAATCCTTTTTGTATTCCTATCTTTTAAGAACTTTAAGAAAATTACTTAGAACGATGTCAAGTTATATGGTCATTGTCGCGAGGTGTGAACAATTAGGGGTTCCCTAATGTATCCTCACGCAGTTTCCCGTGCTCAAGGTTTCCATAGGAGCAGAGACCTCTTGACAAAGTTCGTTTAATAAAACACGGATACGCAACAAGTGGTCATAAACAACAAGCCAATTGAATCAATCAATTTATATCATCATGCATCACTATTTTAATCATTCTACTAAGATCTACAATCCGGTCCTAATGTTTTACAACTTCTTAGTTCATCTACGTTTCACAACATAAATCAACTCCTAATCAATTAAGGAATTCAAATCATGTCTCATCTCAAACATAAGTCATGCTTCGATTTACCCACGATATGTAAAGATCAAGTAGCTCACAAACAATTAAAATATTGCATGCTCACAAGACACAAAAATAAAACGACGAATGCATGCATAAAAAGATACCCCTCCCCCTCCTACAAAAACAGAGCAATGCCCTCATTGCGGAAAGTAAAGATCTAAAAGGTAGGGAGAGAGAAACGTCCCTGAAATGTGGCATTCGGGACAACAAACGGAAAGAAAAACCTGCAAAAATAAACTAAAAAAAAAACAGAGGGAAGAACAAAAGTTAGCCGAAAACACACTCACACGAAAAGGAAAAGAAAGCAATAAAGGTACCTCAACAGTGAGACAAAGGCTCACTGTTGGTCGGGAGGAGGATAGGAGGGTGCACCACCAAGGGTCCAAGAGGACCATTATTGTTGCATCTCCCGGAGTAGTCAGGTTTGCTCCTCCATCGCCCGGTTCTGAGCCTCCCACTGCTGTTGATGTGTGTCGAGACGAGTATGGAGGCCGCGGATGTCAGATCGCATCTCGCGTATCTCCGTGGTGATCTTGGTGTGCAAAAGTAGAGACGGAATGAGGGTTTGGGGTTTGGGTTGAATTGGTGGATGAATTAAAAAATTTGATCGGATAGAGTGGTAGAGGCTGGATCAGTAGTGGTGATTTCAAAGAATTGGATCAAATTATGAAGTATGGAAGGAGTAATTGGAGAAGTAAGATTGCGAAGGGTTAGGGTTTGGGGAAATTGGGGATGAAGAATGGGAGAAAAGTGGGAGAAATAAGGAGAGAGAAGGTAAAAATAGGAGAGATTCGGCCAACTCAGCGGCCGCTACCAAGTCAGCGGTCGCTGAGTGTACTTACGTAAATCGTTGGAGGAGCGCTGGGAGATTTTTACGAGACATAGGTCAGCGGCCGCTGAGGAGTCAGCGACCGCTGAATCGGTGTGGCGCGGGGCGCTGACGCGGAGATGGTGCGCGAGGTCAGCGGCCGCTGAGTGTGCCGCGGTCGCTGACCTTGCCCTCGTCAAATCCGTCCTATTTTCTTCCACGAATTGCATTCGACTCGATTTTCTCCCAACTCGATGATACCTACGAATATAGAAAAATACCAAAAATAAATAAGACTCAAAATCAAATAAAATAAAAAATAAAAATGAAAAACGGGAAAAACGAGCGTGGGTTGCCTCCCACGAAGCGCTTCTTTTACGTCATTAGCTTGACGAGACCGCTCAATCAATCGGGAGCGTAAGAATTGGGGTTTGATTCCACAACTTCGGGCATGGAATCATTCTCGATGTAAGATCTCACCCGATGCCAATTTATTTTAAATGGCGGGTTCTCCTTCTTTAAATGGGGTATGTCACCCTTTGATGGTGGGATTTTCCAGAGAACGAGCCACCCTCTCTTAGGGGGTTTGATCTTATCGGGAGGCGTTACGGATTTGATGATTGGACGCATGAGGGCTCCCGCATAAGTGGATGAATGAGCGTGACAAGGTGCGGTGTTTGGATGCCTCGGTTTCGGTGTAGGATGTTTATTTGGACGAATCTTAGTGTCTTGTACTCCTTCAACTACCGTCACACGATCGGTCTCTTTATATTTGGCCTTGTCGATATCTTGGGTGACTTCCTTTATCTCACTATAATCCTGTAATGTAGATTCTTCAAACAATGGATTAGTGAATTTAATAGAACATGCATCGATTAAGTCAACCGATGTAGTTGGGTGGTCTTGTTGTGTGGAGAAAAATACTTCCTCCTCAAGGACAGACATTGTAATGGTACAATTTTTGACATCTATGATGGAATTCGTGGTAGCCATAAAAGGTCGTCCAAGGAGTAGTGTATGCTCGACTCCATTCTCATGCACATCCCCTATCTCAAGAACAACAAAATCAATGGGAACAATTAATGGACCAATTTGAACAAGCACATCTTCAATTATTCTTTTAGGATGACGAATCGATCTATCCGCTAATTGTAAACTCATGCTAGTAGGTTTTAAATCTCTTAGACCAAGTTGTTTAAAAATAGAATACGGCATAAGATTGATTCCTGCTCCTAAATCTAACATGCCAGAAGCTACTTTACCGTTACCTAACATGATATCAATAACGAAGCTACCTGGGTCGTGTCGTTTAGGAGGTAAAGACTTTTGCATGATTGTGCTTGCTACCTCGGAAATAGTCACCAACTCTTGATCATCAAGTCTTTTCTTTGTTGATGTTACTTCTTTGAAAAATTTGACGTAAGATGGAATATTCTTGATCGCTTTGAGGAATGGAACGTTCACTGTTACTTTGGATAGCATCTTGTAAAGATCCGCAAACTGCTGCTCGCTTCTAACATCCTTTAGCCTGGGCGGAACGTATGGATCGACCGCCTTATGGAGCTCCTCGTAGGAGTGCTCTTTTTCCACTTTGGGTGGTAATTTTTCCATCGTGTTGATCTTATAACTAGATCTCATCTCCATCTTCTTATCCACAACCTTACCATCCTTCAGAACGGACACGGCTTGCACTTGATGGGGTTGTTGGCCTTGGGCAGGAATTTTGCCCGTTTGTTGGCCTTGCTGCAATTGATTGACAGCGCCTGAAATCTGCCCTATAGCCGTCTCGAGGCATTTAATGGTGGCATCTTGAGCCTCTCGAACCTTCTTGCTCTCTTGTATGAACGCGGCAAAACTATCCTCAATTGATGATTTTTGAGGAGGAGCAGGTGGATATTGCGGCATCGGTGGGGGATAGAATTGTTGCTGCGGTGGTGTAAAGAATTGTTGTTGTGGCGGTTGTGGTGGATAATACGGCTGTTGTTGATATTGAGGACGAAAATTCCGAGCCGGTGGTCGTTTATTTTGGAAATTTTGTGCTCCATGCCCTAGGAATAGGGCTTTCCATCCCGAGTTTTGCTGACTTCTCCATGAGTTTTGTTGAGGAGGTGGTTGAGGCATAAATCCTTGCGCGGCATAAATTTCCGCTTCGCCTTCGGCAGTCATCTCCGCCATTCGTGGACACTCATCCGCTATGTGGCTGTAGTCACCACAAATACCGCATGGCTCAGGTGCACTTTGCGAAACGGATGGTGATGGGGGTCGGTTCAACTTCAATTCTTGTAGCTCCCTCATCATATCCGCCATTTGTTTCTTAAGATCGGGACTTGTAGTAACTGCACTGGCCTCCATACATCTCGGTCGTGTGGATTTCTGATGCGAACTCGCAGCTAGGGTTTCGAAGATCTCGTTCATCTCCTCTGCCGTCTTGACTGCAATATTTCCTCCCGCCGAACTGTCCACCATGAATTGGGTAGTCTGGAGCAAACCATCATAGAAAAATTGACAGAGCATCTCCAGTGCCATTTGATGGTGAGGACACTGTTGAAGTAGCTCTTCAAATCTCTCCCACGCCTCATGGAATGGCTCGTCGTGTGCTTGTGCGAAATTCATTATTTTAGTACGCACCGCTTGAGTTTTGTGATGCGGATAGTACTTCAACATGAATTTCTCACAAGCCGATCCCCAAGTAGTGAGTGTTCCGGATGGAAGGGATAAGAACCAAGATTTGGCCCTATCCTTCAATGTGTAAGGGAAACACTTCAACTTGAGTTGATCCTCCGTCAGAGAGTGAAGCGGGAAAGTCTACACCACCGTGCAATATTCTCGGATGAACGTCAAAGCGTCTTCACAAGGGAGTCCATGGTACGTCGGAAGTAATGATTGATGGTGTGGCTTTAACTCATAGTTTCGGACTGCGGTGTCGAGAACGATGGCTGACGTAGAAGTCATCCCGAACTTGGGCCTCGTGAAATCGCCCATATAACGCGGCCTCTCGTCCACTCTCTCATTGGCCATCTCTTCGAATAAACGCGGAAGCGAAGATTCGTCAATGTGCTCAATGTCTTCTTCTACGGATACTAAAATAACACGTTTCCGGTTTATGTTATCAATGAAGGGCGTCAATGGCTTTCTAGCACTGCGGCGACCTTGCATAAACAACACTCGACAAAAACGGTTACGCGTACCACAATATAGAAGAAGAAAGTAAACATAGTAAATAAAATAAAAGGAAAAATAAAAAGAAAAAGAAAAAGAACAATGAATTAAATCGCCTAAAGTCTTCCCCGGCAACGGCGCCAAAATTTGTTTCAACTTATTTTAAACTGTCAGTACGTGGCATTGTTTAGACCAGACCCACTGTCCGATAAAGGTACTCAGTATCGGGCACGAGGAATATTTCCAACCGATATACTTCCAATTATATTAAATCGCTCGCAATTTAAAACGAGTTCGTTATAGATTAATAAGCTGACCCTAGTCGTATTCTCAAGGAAGACTCAACAGGGCAATTATATTCTTTGTTCGTAAAAACGGAAAGCAAATAAAAAGAGTTTGATTTGGATTTCTATAGCTACGCGAAGAAAGTAAATACGAAAGCAATTAAAGTTTAAACTAAGAACGAAAATTAAATATAATCTAAGAAAGTAAAGAACTTGAAGTTTGAAGACGAAAGAAAAACGGAAAGAAATTTGGAAATTAAAAGTGATAAAAGGAATTGAAAGCATAAAACGAAACAAACGATAAAAGTGAAATAAACGAAGAAAAAATTAAAGGGAAAGAAACGAACTTGAATTAAACTCGAAATACGTTTGGAAACGACAATGAAAATCTGGAAATAACGGTGTTCGAATGTTGTAAACGGCTAACTCCAAAATTAAGAACGGAACGAAAAATCCTATCTAGAAGCTAAGTCTCGACCCTTGATTGCAGGATCGAGACGAACTAAAAATAATGGAAATATGCTGGAAAACTAGTCTAGAAATTCGTGCCAAAAGGAGTCGGGTCGAAGTGTGGAGAATCGTGATATCTCGACTGAATGGCACGACGTGTCTTTTTATAGCGAGAGGTAACTCAGCGGTCTCTGGGAGTCACCGACCGCTGACTAGGGTTGTTCCGAGTGGCGCTAGGATTCGTTGCAACGGCCTGCGCGAAAAATGGGGAGTCAGCGACCGCTTAGACAGGTCAGCGGCCGCTGACTCGTGTGCCGTGGCCTAGCACAGTCGCTGGCGCGGGCGCTGGCTCAGCCTAGCTAGTCAGGGACCGCTGATCATGTTTCAGCGGCCGCTGACACGCTCTGTCTCGTGTCTTTCGGCACACTTCTTCGTTTTCTCATCTTTTCTCGTTTCTTTTCCACTTTCGACGCTCGTTAAGGCCAATGATCCTGAAATATAAAATGAAACATAATTTGGGCCAAAACATCACGGATAGAGCTACGAAAAACTTAACTTTAGACGAACAAAATGAGACTAAACATGATGATCTCTCGAAACACACTTAATCTTTACAGCTTTGATTTGTGTCAAACTGCTCCTCATGTTAACAGATCACTGCACATAAAGTGAATTCTGATAGAGAACAGATTAGGAGATGATTTGGCATGTAAAGGAAATATTCCTATAGAAGTCATTTCTATTATAGTCTAGGTTGAAGACCAAGACAATTTTCAAGAGAAGAAATCGATCTGCCATGACAGCCTTCGACCAGATCACCGACCAGATCAATGATCACAGCGAAGCACCAGATCGACAGAGTCATCAAACCACCAGATGACATCACTCTACACATCATATCCACTTGTCACGTCAATTTTGAAGTCCATCCAATGGGGTTTGGAAGAAGAATCCTTGATTGGCACGAAGAAGGAAAGTAATCACTATTGATCTGCTTTCCATACTTAGAGGATTGAGTCAACGTTTCTACAAGGCAAGAACAGATATGATGAACATCACTGATTGGCAATCTACAATCAATCACACGCCAATCAACAACGGCTAGAATTTCAAATTCAAAACCTATATATATTTGGAGTTCAAAGTCTGGAGATGTGAGACGCTACATCGACAAAACACTCTCAAGCAATCAATCTCAAACATCAGACTCAAGACTTCAAACTGTTCATGATTCTAAATCACATCAACCCAACCTCGATTCAAGTATGTCTTATCGAGAGAAAGAAGATCACCCTGCTAGCTAGTAGTTTTCTAGTGGTAACGTAGAGGTAATCTGTTGTAAAGGGACACGACCCTCATTCGTGCATAAGTCTCAACCAGATTGTGTTTGAGACTTGTGACTCGTTCTCCACGAGTATAAAGAAGAAGTGTATCCAAGTAGTGGATAATCTGATCTAGTTTTGATCAGATCGTGGACGTAGGGATTTCCCGAACCTCGTTAAACAACTGTGTCATTTACCTTTCTGCATATTTATTTTCAGTTCTTTATTTATTCTAACTCCTTACACTTTATATAGATTGCATCTCAATCAACCTGCTTTAACAATCTGATTAATCTTTAAGGTTTTCTATATAGGAGTACCAACTAAATCCACCACATTTCCGCACACACGATACTTCGAAAGTAATAAGATCACTCTTATTATTATCTAAGTATTTACACTAGAGAGCAATCTGTCTGGACTGACCTGCTATCGATCTGTCTATCGATCTGGTCAGCCATCTGCCAAGTAACTTCTTGTTTAAGAATAGCTTGAACTCTCTAATAATCAACCAAGTAAACTGAAAAGTTTGTATTTGGTGTATTCCCCCCCCCCCCAATACACCAAAGCTTACTCTTTTGGGACCAACACCTAGTCTTTGGTAGGATCCAATCTTCTTCAAACTATACTCCCCTATTCCATTTATCCTTGGTGAAAAATTCTCCAATAATGATGTTTATTTTAGTGGACAGGCGGAGAGGACGCCTGATATTCATCCTAGAGCAGTTGCCATCCGAGTCCTGTTGCATATCGATCTATTGAACTTCATCAAAAATTAACTTCAGTAACGATCTGGCCCAATTGATGTTTAAGTTGAGCAGCACGACAGTGATAACTTTCATTTTCCCCGGTGTAATTACGTTGTATGTTCCTCCATGTCCATGAAAGACTTTTTGGACATAGTCCAGTAGCAGACAGTAAATTGGAAACATCAGCCCTCTGTTGAAAGCTTTATTTGTCCACGTGAATGGCTGGGCCACGATAATGTTCAAAGCTTCCTGCGTCTGCTCATTTGTGACATCATCAATAACCATGTCACCTTCATCCTCGAAGTGGTACACCTGTAATATCATTTCAATCACTGTAGTGCAAAGGTGTTCTTCCTTGATCTTGTGAACATGTATCTGAACCGAGTACTCTCCACGCTCATCCTCCATCCATGAGCAATACAAGAGAGCTACTTGTACAATACAAAAGATGTTGTTAAGTGTATGTTTGCCAGAAGCAGATCACTTTATACTATCTGTTAGTAAGCAGCTGGTTATACTAACAGATCGTGATGGAACAAATTGTTATATCAGATAGTTATTTATTTGTTATAGTTTCTTAAAGTCAGCGATTTGCAGTAGATCTCACACTTCATGATTAAGGCAGTTTATACAACACTTCATGAGATGTTTGAGACCTAAACATGCTCAAACATATTAGAAACATACAACTTTAAATAGTATTACAAACATTTAAGTATTTTAAGAAAATTCATCATGCTTATTTTATTAACAATACAAAGATGAAACGTTGGCATGCCTGAATCTTTCCGAATAACACATCAAGGGTGCGAAACCCATGATGGTCATAGACGGCATGAGGTTCAGGCGAGAGCTTAGCCTCGATCATATGGAGCATTTCCGACAATGGAATTGGACATGCGAACGATGGTGAGGACGACGAAGCAGAATCAGACATGATGTGGTGTGAATGTTTCGTGAAAAAAGTTTTGGAGATATGCGATTGGGAGCACAAGTTTTGCTGAAAAAAGCTTGAGAGTTTGAAAATGGTGGTTTCTTGAAGTATAAAAGTGTTTTTGAAAGCGTATGGACCAAGGAGGTCATACACTCATATATATATATATAATATATATATATATATATATATTTTGGTGAACGGGTGAGATTAAAGCAATAAAAGCAATCATCTTTTAACGGTTGAGATTACTCCCTGATTTTAATCATTTGCCACACAAAAGTCGATTTGTCTCCACACGCTATCTTCATTTTCTCTCCCAAGATGTGACATCATTGCCTAGATGCTAGTAACGAGGTGTGCAGCCATTAATATATGTCCTTTCTACTTACTTTTTCTAATTAAAAGAGACTTTTGGCATTATATATATATATATATATATTTCAATAAAAGACGATAATGGATAATCATTATACATAAATATCGAGAGAGTTAGAGAAATAAATAGTAGCATTTATGTCTCTATCTTGGTTCCCCCTTAATTAATGCCTAACAGATCGTTTCATCATCTTCTAGGTTTGGTTGGTCTAACCTTTGTGTAACCACTAGATAGAAACAGATATGGTGTGAAATATATAAGAATTTTATAGCGTGAAATTAGTTTCCAAACATAATAAGAATCAGAATATCGAGTTAGCTCAAAGTTGTCATCACAAGGATATTACAAACCAATCTTGGTTGTGCCCTTGAGATAACGAAGTATTCTTTTGCCTGCTTCCATGTGAGATTCATTTGGATTAGTTTGGTACATAGCACAAACACCAACAACAAAAGTGATATCAGGTCGACTAGCGGTTAAATATAATAATGATCCGATATTAGGTTTTTCCAAGTACATCTAAACCAATCTATCTGTTAGTTTGCATAGGGATCTTAATGGGTTTGCTATCTTTCACTCCAAATTTTGTGATGATATCGTTGATGTATTTAGATTGGTTGATTATGAACCCTTCAGCAGATTGTTTGACTTGCAAACCTAGGAAGAAATTTATCTCTCCCATCATGGACATTTTCTACTTATCCTGCATAAGCTTGCTAAATTTTTTACAAATGAATTCAGATTTTGAGCTAAAAATAACATCATCTACATATATTTGAACCAAAATGATATATTCTTGGACTTTGATGGTGAAAAATGTTTTGTCCACTGATCCTCTCTTCAATCCGGATTGTAGCAGGAATGTGGATAGAGTTTCATACCAAGCTCGAGGAACTTGTTTTAACCCATATACAGCTTTAACTAGTCTGTACACCTTGCTTTCATCTTCCACTTCGAACCCAGGAGGTTATTCCAAATAGACTTCCTCTTCCAAAATTCCATTAAGGAAGGCACTCTGAAAGTCCATTTGAAATACTTTGAATCGTTGATATGTTGCGTAGGCTATAAACAATCGTATAGTTTCTAATCTTGCTACAGGTGCAAATATTTTATCGAAGTCGATTCCCTCCTATTGGTAGTAGCCCTTTGCGACTAACCGAGTTTTATTTTAGACCACCTTTCCTGTTTCATCCCTTTTTTTCTTGAAAATCCACTTCACCCCTATGACTCCTTGATCCACAGGTCGATCAACCGAGTACCATACTTCATTTATTTTGAATTCATTCAACTCTTCTTTTCATGACATTGGTCCAATCAGCATCTTGAAAAGCTTCCTAGACATCTTTAGGTTCAATGTGAGATAAATAGCAGCTAAGTGGTGCACTTTCTCCATGTATTCGTCGTGTCTTTACTCTATCAGCTGGGTTCCTAACAATGAGCTCGGTTGGGTGGCTATCTACCCATCTTCTTTGTCTTTTCATTTCTTCCTCTGTAACTTTGAGTCCGGGTTCAACAGGTGGATCCTCAAATTCAGGACGATCTGTGAGTGAAACATCAAAAGAGTTATAATCATTTGTGTCAAGGTTAGAAATCTCGTTGCTTATTTCTCGTGCAAGTGGCTGTTGATCCTGTGTAGGACCAGATTGTGGGACAGGTCGTTCATCAACAGGTAGTTGTGAACTATCATCATTTAATGTTCCCTCTTGATCTATTCCCCCTTTCTGCGATGCCTCGACAGTAGGTTGATCAACATTTTCTCATTCTTCTTCTTCCTCTCTTTGTGGACTCCAAATTAGAGTATCATCAATGAGTTGATCTGTGGAGTTTCTCAATTTCATTGTTGAGTTTTCATCATTCGTAGAGGATGAAGTATCTGTACCTAAAACCTCAAAAATAGACTCATCAAATACCACATGAGGTGTTACTTCCACAACAAGGGTTCGTTTATTAAAAACACGATATTCCTTGCTGATGTCAGAATATCCTAAGAAAATTCCTTGATCAACCTTGCTATCAAATGTTTTTAATTGTGTCTTACCATTTTTGTGAATGAAACACTTACAACCAAATGAACAAAAATACTTCATGCGAGGCTTCCTGTTGTTCCACAGCTCGTATGAAGCTTTCCCATGGCGTAGAGTTATCACATATCGATTATGTGTATAACAAGTTGTATTTATTGCTTCTGCCCAAAATTTCTTGGGAAGATTGATTTCATTTAGCATTGTACGGGTTGCTTCCTTCAGCGATCTGTTGCGCCGTTCCACTATTCCGTTCTGTTGAGGAGTACGAGATGCTGAGGTTTGATGGTGAATTCTCATCCTGGAGCAGTAGGCTTCCATCATGTGATTGATGAACTATGTTCCACGATCTAATCGAATAGTAATGATGGAAGCTCCATTTTGGTTGGACAGCTTGTTAAGTAAGTCGGGTAGCCTCTCCAATGTCTCATTTTTCTTAAACATGAAGACAACCCACGTAAATCTAGAAAAATCATCTACGATTAAGAGAGTATATTTTCTACCGTTTACACTTAATGGAGATACAGGTCCAAAAAGGTCAAGATGGAGAAGTTCCAATAGTCTTGATGTTAAGTTAGCTGCCTTTGTCGAGAAAGAAGCTCTCGTCTATTTTCCAG
Organism: Leonotis leonurus; assembly: GCA_026898415.1. Classification (NCBI taxonomy): domain Eukaryota; kingdom Viridiplantae; phylum Streptophyta; class Magnoliopsida; order Lamiales; family Lamiaceae; genus Leonotis; species Leonotis leonurus. The sequence continues at coordinate 26,449 of JAPKLX010000812.1, read as the reverse complement.
CTTGACATGCTTCACATATGTGGTCTTTGTCGAACACTTGGTCCGGTAAGCCCTCAACTAACTTGTTGATAGTTTTGAAGTTTAGATGGCTTAGTCGTTTGTGCCACAACCAGCTGGTCTCAATGTTGGATTTTGTCACTAGGCAAGTTTCGATCTATTCATCCCATTGTACGATGTATAACCTGTCCTGTAAAATTCTGGTAAGAAGAATTTCTTCACCTTCCAAGTTTCTCACTAGACACTTGTTAGTTGTAAATTCTTCTCTCTTATTATTAGCGCAAAATTGGCTAATTGAGAATAAGTTATGATTCAATCCCTCTACATATATGATACGTTTAGGATAGTAGTGTTACCAACTTGAAGATCACCATAACCTTTTGTATATCCTTTTGATTCACCTGCAAAGGCAACAGTTGGTCCAATACACTTCTTGTAGTTTATTAATAGTTTTTTGTTGCACGTCATATGTTTAGAGCATCCTCTATCGAGTATCCACACCGCGCCCCGAGCTTTATGAGTTCTTCACATAGATCTCCTATCCTGCAATGAAAATTTACTCAGCTACCTACTGATAGAGGGTGCTTTGTCAGTAGACAAAGTACCTTTTGGAACCCGAATTTGTCTAATAATAGAAACGTTCTGAGACGGCCTGATCTATTTGCCGCTGAAATCAATGTATACTATATGTTTTCGTTTTGCAGATGGTTGTGATGTGGCAGTCTACTTCTTGGGAAAAGAAGACTTGAAGAACTTTTACTTTGTTGGAGAAGGCGGTTGATATCTTCTATTGTGTTGGGGAGCAGATCGCTGTTGATTTGCTGCCTGTCTTTGATGTTGATATGCAGGTGGTTTTACTTGTTGATATCTAACTCCATGTGTTGTATATTTCTTCTGTGAGTGAAATTGTTGCTATTGCTTGGAATGTTGTTTCACCAAGATTGCTTGAGGCTGTCTCAGATTGTTTTTGTTTAGATTTACCACCTTGTCTTTCCCTTTTTCTTTGACAAATTTTCCTGATGGGGGTCCTTTATCCACTCCATCAAATCCTAGGCAAGTACGATCTGTTGCCCTTCGTTACATGTCATTGATCATCTGAATCTTATCCTCCTTTTTGTGCATTGAGTGGTTGATCATAGCACTTAGGTCATTGACTCTGCTATTTGCATAAGATTCTTGATCTATCATGTCAGAGATTTTAGCATTAAGAGAGTAAATTTCATCACTCTTGCTTTTGAGCTGCATCATCAGCTCGTTTTCTCTATCATTGAATAAATTGTTGATGTCCTTCATTTCTTGGATGGTGGTTGTCATCCTACCATTTTTCCTAATTGCGTATTTGAACATTTTGTTCAATCTTGCGTGATCCTCCATGAGTTTTGTAAAATCGTCCATTGACAGGTCGTCTTTTTCCTCTTCACCATAATCATAAACAGGTGGATTAGAAGAAATAGAATCTTGACAATTTACCTCTGGGTTGTCGAGTCCGTTGTCATGTCCCATGAAGCATTCATCCCATTCATCCTCTTCATTATCAAGATCCATAAATGCTTCATCATTTTCTAACTAACTATCCAACAGATGGCTTTGTGTAACTTGCTCTTCAGTTATCATGGCTTTCCGTTGATCTTTAAGCTCTTTATCTCTTTTAGATCGATGCTCATCTCTTTATGCCTTTGATATGTCAGAATACTCCATTTTGAAGTGTCCTTTCCTACCATACTTGAAACACGAAAATTCAAAGAGGCTAGCTTTAAAATATGAGGTTGACTTTACCTCACTCTTTCGTTCTGGTCGATCTGCAGATCGAGTTTTCATTGTAGAACCTCTTGTATTGGTTAGCTCTCATTTCCATCCGTTGGAATTTTTTGGCCATGAGAGAATATTCCTCGAAGTAATTTTTCGTAGGATAATTCTCATCATCTGAGCTAGACGATTCTTTGACAATAACATTTGGAGTTTGTTTTGGAATATCCTTTGCCTTGAACACTACATCTTTATCCTTGTTACCTGTAACAGATGGCTTAGTAGAAGGTGGATTAGATGAGTCATGAATATGATTAATTTCGTATTCATTTCAAATTAATAAGTTAAAAAGGAATTCAGTAGTTAGATAGTTGAACTCTGGCATCATGGGATGCATGGCGGAGTAGATTTCCCAGTTTGCAGGTAGGGCTCGAATTACATTCAAATTCTTCTCTCGTTGAGAATATTTGTTCTTGTCAATCATTGCAATCTCTATGAGTACTTTTGTGAACATGTGCTTCATTTGTCCGATAGTTTCTCCAGGTTTCATTTTGAACTCTTCAAATTTGTTGCAAGCTATAGACAACTTGTTTTCTTGTATTACATCTGATCCTAGACTGATCTCCTTGAGTACATCCCACATTTCCTTTGCAGTTTGGAAATGTCGGATTTTGGCTAGATAAATACCTCATACTATACCGGATATTAAGCCTTGAGCATAATCATCAAGTCCAGCTTCTTTTCTTTCCTCAGTCGTGTACACATCCATATTTTTCTCCTTTTCAACTATTTTAACAGATGGAACAAGCCCAGTTCCATCCTAGATTTCGGCGCTGCAATGGTGCATGATTTTGATAAGTCCATATGTTATGACTTTCCACATCTTTATGTGTTGAGCTCTCAAACACATTTTTATTCTAAAGCTCAAGTCATCATATCCTGCGATGAAGAAGTCCTCCCAAGCTCGAACCATTTGACCTTCCATAACTCAAGTAGAGGATTAGATAAATACAAGTTCTATGTAGTGAAAATATTTTCTTAGATCTATCCAAGATGACTACATAGAGATTAACTCCTATGAAACAGAAACAATGGCCAAAATGGACCACTGCTCTGATACCACTTGTTGGTCTCGAACGAGCAAGATTGGTGTATGGGGGGGGGGGAGGGTGAAATACACCAATTCAAACTTTTAGAGTTTTCTCATTTTTAGATTAACAAATAAGGCTTAAGCACACTTAACAAATAAGATAGCTTGAGTAGCAAGTCAAGTTCTTCTTGTTAGCAAGAAATAAACTCACTTAAATAATGTCTTAGTTCGTGATTAACAGATATTAAGAATAAGTTTGTAAGTTCAACTTAAACAAAGTTGTTTGCGGAATTTGGTGGTTAATGCTCTTGTTAAAAATGAAAACAATTTTCTTTACTCAGGATTTTAGCAAACCAATTTAGAAGATAATATGAAGAAGATGATCAAACAAAGTAAATAAGAAACTAAAGAACACAAGTAGTTAACGTTATTCGGGATAAACTGTCCCTACGTCCACGGCTCGATCAAGAACTAGATTGAAAATCCACTAAGTTATCCTTTCTTTTTACTCGTTAAGTACGAGCCACAAGAAAATATCAAATCTTGATATAGTCTTGTGATTACACTTATTCTTCCAAAGATTGATAACTACAATCTAAAAAATATATTTTTCTTGGATCTAAACAAGACCCTAACTTTTGGTTTTGAAAATGTTTTTCCAGAAAATACAAACTTCAAGCAGTAGTAACACTCAAGAGAATTCTAAGATGTTCGAGTGTTTTTTAAAGATGTGAGCTTGAAGATTTTTGAGCAGAGTAATGACAATTTCTTTCATTTGAATTCTTGTCCTCATTTCTGTAAGTGATGGTGGTGTATATAGTCGCCATTGCTGGAACTAGCCATTGGAGAAGATGAAGAGCCTTTCTTCTTTGCATTAAATGCATGACATGTTTGTAGAAGCACACGACGCCTGTATTGCATGTAGTAACCACCAATCACGTGATTTCCCAGTGTTTTACCACTAGAATGATTCATCGTACAATATAATTAATATGATATTCTTGTACTTCATTCATTAAAATATCTCCTTTGATGTGACATATGACAAATTTAGATATGTCGGCAGTCTACCGTAGTTAATGTGTGGGACAACTAGCTTGAATTCTTCTAACGGATCGTATCCTATGATCTGTCCATCGAGCTTTCCACTAAGTATTAATTTGTTTGATACGAAATTAACACTTTGATTTTTCTTCTTCACACTTGAGTCCATCTTGATTTATACAGCAAACTAGATTTGGGACAAATCGTTAAAACAAAATGATCTGTTGTTGAAACAGCTAGCTGCGAGAACTGAAATAAACGATCTGTTTGTACCATGATCATTTACTTGAGATGGTTCAAGTCTTCATAGATCCTATACTAGAGAACAACTAGTACTATAGGACTGATGGTTTTTCTAACCACCTGTTCTTTTACATTTGTAACTGTTCTACATATTCTAAAAAATACAGGTCGTTCCTATAAATGAGTTTGAGACTAAAAACTCACTTTTTCAATGTTTATCTAATAAAATCTATTCTAAAAAATATGAATTCTAAAACCATGACAAGTAGGAACGACAGCTAGCTGCAGGATTGGGGACAGATCGTTATATCAACAATTTGTTCCTAAATAATTTAGCTAGCTGTTTACAATGAACACATACTTGACAATATAGTGATCAATATGTCCAGGATAGCTCTATAAGAATAATACAGATCGCATAACTAACGATCTGCTTATTTTATAATCAAGTTGTTCCTTAAAAGATAATATTGACCTCTTGATTTTAAAGATCTTGAGTTAGCTAAGTGTTGTTTCGAAAATCATCATCAAAACATGAATTTGTGGGGTTACCAATAGTCTCCTTTATATTTAATTGTGAGTCATGTCCACCGATCCTCGCTTGAAACCTGAATTAATAAGAATAACAGACAAAGTGTCATATCAAGCTCTTGGAGCTTATTTCAACCCATAAAGAGCCTTGTGTAGTTTATACACTTTGGAGTAGTCGGTCTTGAAGCCTGGTGGTTGCTCTATGTAGACTTCTTCCTTCAGGATGTCGTTCAGTAATGCGCTCTTCACATCCATCTGATAGACTTTCAACTTCATATGAGTAGCATAGGCAAGGAAGAGTTGAATCGCCTCTAATCTAGCTACTGGGGCGAAGGTTTTGTCAAAATCTATTCTTTCTTCTAGACAATAACCTTTGGCCACCAGTCTAGCTTTATTTCGAACAACTTCTCATAATTCGTCTTTCTTGTTCTTAAGGACCCATTTTACACCAATAACACCCTAATGCGTAGGACGATGAACAAGTTCCCATACTTGGTTCCTTGTGAATTCGTTCAGTTCCTTTTGGATGGCGGTCACCCAATTCACATCTTGAAGGGCTTCATGGGCGTCTTTGGGCTCAATGTTGGAGACATAGCAACTATATAGGAAATTTTTATCCGAAAACAGCGCGAGGTCTGCTTTTAGCCTTAGTTGTTCATTAGTGGAGGAGTTAGTGTGAGGTTCAACAATTGCTAGTGGCTAGACCACTTCAACTTGGATCTGATTCCTTGTTTGAACGCCACTTTCTATACTACCAATCACTGAATCAGAGGGATGATCTTCAATCCATCTCCGTCTTCTTTTCTAATCCTCTTATGAAATAATGACTAAGTCAAGATCTCTAGGACCAGGTACGATTGGTGTTTAAACATGGAAAAGATCATTTTCTTCTTCAACCTGAGGGACTTTCCCCCTTGATTGTTGGCTCTTACATAATCAGTTTGTTGTTCTAATTCCTACAAAATAAGCATGTTTGAACTGACAAAAATATCGTTAGTAGCAACAACGACCTGAAGATTATTAGAGTTAGAGTTACTACTCTCTGAAGTTGGTGATGAAATCTCAGTGTTGAGATTTTAAGTTTCAATTTGCGCTGGTACTTGAGGTGTAACTTCAGATTGGGGCGCTTCCTCATAGATTGAAGTCTCAGGGGTGAGATTTTCATTGAGAACTTAAGGAACGCTTTCAGGTTTAGGAGCTGGTATCCTATCCTCAGTAGGCTCCTTTTCTTTCTCCAATCTGAGTGTTGAGCCTTCTACTTGAATGTTCTCTTCTTCATTATCCATCTTCAATATTCCAGATGAGAACATCCTTCGTTTTGTGTACTGAAGGGTGGAGTTTCAGATCTTGAATTCTCTTAATGATGACTTCAGTGTCATTTAACCTATACTCAAAAATAGATTCATCAAAAATAACATGAGGTGTTACTTCCACCATCAAGCTACGTTTATTAAAAACGTTATAAGCAACACTCTCCTTTGAGTAACCAAGGAAAAATACTGGATCAAATTTGCCATCAAAAATTTTTAGTTGCGTTTTGCCATTATCTATTCTGCATGTGGCAAGCTGTGTTGATTGCTTCAGCCCAGAATTTCTTCGGTATCCCTGAACTATTTAGCATAATCCTTGCAGCTTTGCGCACAGAAATCTGATATCTTAGAGTTGAAGAATTCAGTTCCTTGATCAGCAGAGCAAGGATGCAATCTATGGTTTCATTCTTGTGGGAAAGAAATATAGTGCATGTATAACAAGAAAAATCATCACTAATAACAAGAAAATATTTTCTACCATTACTACTAAGAGGAGTCACAGGACTAAAGAGGTCCATGTGTAAGATTTGAAGAATTTTCTCTGCTGATGGAGCTTCTTTCAGTTTTAATGAAGCTTTGACTTGCTTTCCACTTTGGCATGCTCCGCAGACGTGGTCTTTGTCAAAAATCAGGCTAGGCATCCCTCGAACTAGGCTATGTCTTGAAAGTCGGTTGATGACTTTGAAGTTCAGGTGACTTAGCCTGTTGTGCCATAACCAGCTTTATTCTGAAGTGCTTTTAGAGATGAGGCATGTTTCAGGGGAGATGGCTATCCAATCAGCTGCATAAATATTCCCACCCTGAAGCATTTTATTACAGTAGCTTCGTCATTTTTCCTGATAATTCTGCACTCTTCAGAATTGAAAACAATATTAAAACTTTTATCACACAATTGATTCACAAAGAGTAAATTGTGTTTCAGGCCAGAAACATAGAAAACATTATCAATAGAAACGTTCCCTACTATGAGAGTACCATACCTTTTAGTAAAACCTTTTGAGTTATCACCAAAGGTTACCTGAGGACCATCTTTCTCAGTATAGTTGGAGAGGTCTTCTTTTTGAAAAGTCATGTGCCTTGAGCATCCGCTGTCAATAATCCAACTTGAATGCTCCTTTGTTGCACCTCTCCTTGGACCTTGACCCTGCAATTACTGAGTCTTAGGATCTAGTTGGGAACCGAACCCAGAGACATCATGCATGTTGTGCTTTGACACCCCTTGTTGCCTTATGATTTGAATGTTTGCATTAGCTTGAACTTGTCCCCCCTAAAAGTCAACGTACATCGTTTTCTTTTCAGGCTTGACTTGTTGCTTTGGTACATATTTCTTTCCAAAACTAGCATTAGGCTTAGCAGTAGCCCTTAAGTTAGGTCTAGCATATTGTTGGTTCTGAGTCCAATGCTTTTCAGTGTTCACTGGATTCTTAGATCCATGAAAACGAGTTGGGTGATGAAGCCACATGTTCATATCTATATTGGGTGATGAATTGGGTGATGAAGTCACATGTTCATATCTATATTGACTGAAGTTGGGTGGTGGCTCCCAACTTGAGCTTTTAGACTTATAGCTCCATGGACTTGATCCACTTGATGAAGAACAAGTGCAATGAGAGCACTTAGATCTAACATTCTTCCCTTTGATATTTCTCTGTTGAAGAAAAGTCTTTTTGGGCTCTTGATTCTTAGGATAGTTCTTGGGTTAAACAAGATTGTCTTTTCCCTTCTTATCTAAGGACGAATCGTTCCTGACATTTCTCCTTTCAGGAAATATTTTTCTAAGTACTTCACCCTTGGGATAGTTTTTGGCATAGACAAGCTTGTCTTCTCCCTTTTTGTCCTTTAGATTTTCAGTAGATGAACCTTTCCTGAAATTTCATCTTTCAGTTTCAGGAGATGTATTCTTCCTGAATATATGTTTTTGTTTCTCAGTGGCAATGATATTTGCCTTTCTTCTATCCTCTGAAGTTTTCACTTCAGTTTCAGTGATAGGTTTCTTCCCATGAGATTTAGAAACAGTCTCAGTGGCTTTTACAGCCTCAATTTTAATCACCTCTTCCTCATCATGATTTGGTGCTTGTACAAAGGATATAATGGGCAATGAGAGTTTTTGTACCTTAAAGTATGGTATTGTTGCCCTATCTTGAGAAAAACCAAGTCTCTTACCCTTTGGGTACTGGGATCCACATAAACTTTGGTTTGTATAAGCAGATTTGGTCCATGATTCAACCTTTTCTTTATAGTATTATATCCTTTCAGATAGCAGTTCATTTCGTTCAATAAATTCCTTGATTTGATATCTTTGGAACATCATCTCTTAAACTTTAGTATCAAGATCATTGTTTAGGTTTGAGATAGTGATCTCTTGCTCTTGAGATTTTAGACTAACTTCACTGAGTTCTTTACAAACTCGTTCAACTAATTCATCTTTTCGTATGTCATTGAGTATATTCTGAAGTATGTTCTCATGTCTCTTAGCTAACTTTGATGTTAGCTTTTCGTTCTCATCTTTGGTTATGATAAAGATAGCTTGAATATTATGAAAGTCTTTAGTAAGCATCTCATATTCCTCTAAGGAAATCATTTCCTCAGTGGTTGAACATTCCTCAACAAGAATTACTTCAAACTTAGATTGGCCCTCTGTATTCGATGATGTCATGGATGCAGAATTGAATGTTCTAGGGTCTATGATACCATCAGACATCACATGTGCATAGATTACCTGAGGAGCGGAGTCAGAGTAGTTGCCCATCAAGCAGTACTCTTCGATGTACTCTTCTTCTTCTTCCTCAGTGTCCATGAGTCCCAAATCTTCATCATCTGAAGAATCTGATAATTGCTTCTGATAAGATCCTGGATGGTATGGAGAATTAAACGACGCAAACGAAAGACTGAAAAAGAAAAATCGAACCAATGGAAATCCCAAAACCTCTTAATCTAACCCATAGAAGTGATATAGATCAATATGTCATCTATAACCCAAGGAGATAGCTGATGCATCAACTCGGGGATGATTAATCACGCACTACGAGGGATGGTAATCTCGTTGATACGCCGAATAATGAACTCGTCTTGGCAAAACCAAGAGGAACTTGAAAACTTTCAAAGAGAGAAAAAAACTCACGAATTTGATTAACGATAAAAGTCTGATTTTGTCCAACACATAATAAGCCTATTTATATATGGAAAATAACTCCTAACCCTAGAAGGAAATAAACAGAAAAGGCCTATCTATAAGTCAACAAAGCCCATGCCCAAAAAAGGCCTAAAAACCGACGGAAATAAACTAATATACAAAAAAAGAAAATATGGCCCAACATGTCTCGAAACTTCGGCTAATTAATTAATTCCAAGTTCTAGCACATTTGCCACAAAAAAATTGGTTATTCTTGGGCTTCTCGGTCCAATCTCTCCAATGGGCTTCTTGGATAGTTCTTGCTCCTATACTTCTTGGATTAAGCCCATTAAGCTCTCCTTGAACTTCTTAGCTCGAGCTCTTGTGATCGTCCCAACAGGAAAATGCACCGGATCTGGAATCAATGAACCTTGTACTGCACGAGTTGCGTCAACTTCTCAAATACCTCTACGGAAGGTGAGTTGAGTTGATCTTCATCGTCCTCAACTAGCATCGCCTTCCTTTCAGCGTTGCGTTGATCTCTTCGCAACATAAGTTCCTCCATTTCCTTCTTGCTAAGGTATGGGCAATCAGGCTTGAAGTGATCAGGGGAACCACATTCATAGCAAACACTTTGTTGTGTGGTCTTTTAGGCTTGGACTGAGAGGTTGTCCCTTCCTGAGTCGCATTAGCTTCAGTGGAGGGTGGTGTGGCCCCTCTTTTTCTGTTATCTCTTAACATCTTCTTGTATCGGCCAATTCTTAGATTTGCACGTTCAAAATGTTTGGCCATTTAACATATTGTTCCATGAGTTCAGCCTTTGACGTACCTTCGATATCGAGTCCTTCAAGTTTCGACTCCTCTGGACTTTTGTCTGCCTTGAAGGAGACTGTGTCCTGAGTGGCTAGAGATGGAACAACATCTCAGATTGGATTTGTTATGTCCAGTATGCGTTGTTGTGCTTCGTGGTTCTTCAATATACTGAAGAGACCGGCGGTTGTGAGGGTGTTGAAGTCGGAATGCCCATTTATCTGAATCTGATATGGCAGCCAGACTTCATGACGTAGACACCATACAATCTTCAAGTTGATCTCCCTTTGGGAATATTTCTTGTCGTTCAGTGCCCTGATGGAGGTCAAAATTTGCATGAGCCTCAATTTCAGCTCACTGATGCACTCTTATGGCATCTTCAGAACCTGCACACATTTGTTCAAGTGTATTACACATGTCTTTGTCTGATTCATAATCCTATACGTGGACTAGCATTGGTCTTTCCAGCATTCCTGAGATGATGTGCTTTGCATAATCATCTAAGCCAGCGATCTTCTTCTCATCGCTTGTGTACTCGTTCATTGTCTGAGGAACATCGCCTTCAACAACATCATCTCTTGTTTCAGAACTAGCTTGAGGGTACTTGACCAATATTCGGATTGGTCCTGTAGTGAAGACTTGCCACATCATGGCATGATGTGCCTTCAGGAATGAAGATACTCTATATTTCCAGTAATCATAGTCCGTGGAAAATATTGGTAGCCTGAAAGAATTCTCTGTGACAAAGATAGATATGCAAGTGAACAATTAAGATTTTATGAAAGATCTGTATAAAATTACATTAAACACACTTGGGTTCAAGAAACAGTGGTCGTTAAACACACTGCTCTGATACCACTTGTTGGTCCCGAAACGAGTATTCAGGTGTATCGGGGGGTGGGGGGGGGGGGCGATACACCTGTTTTAAAAACTTTTCAGATAAAGATGGTTTTCAGTGAGAGCTCAAATCTGAAGAGAGGTAGCCTCAATAAAGAGTTTACTTTAAATAGCAATCCTTCAGTCTACACTAAGTGTTTGACTGATGGATTAATATCTTAAGTATAGCAGTGTGGAAGTGGTGGTATTAAAGGCTTATTCGTTTATTAGAAATCTTAATGTTAAAATTCAAATTTTCACTTAATTAGTATTCAGTTTATGCAATATAGCGTTAAGAGAGAATAAATGAATACTGAAAATAAATAGGGAAGACACAAGTGTTTGGTTTGTGTGGTTCAGAGATAAAAGCTCCTACGTCCACGGTTCTTGGAGTGACTTGAGGGTTTCCAACTAATTGGATATGTCTTACAGTGATCAACTTTGAAGGCTAGAATAACAGTAGAGTCTGATCACTTCTAGCTGATAGAACTAGAACTAAGATATAGCTATTTCTTCGGTTACAAGTGAATCGGTACTTAAGAACACACTATGAGATTACAAGTAAAGCTTGAGTGTTCTAAGACCTGAAAGCTGAGAGCGATTGAAAGCTTGAGAGAGTTGAGAGCGTTAGAGCGTATGAAAGCTTGGTAACCAGTATTTGAAGCATTTGAAGTAGCGGGGTATTTATAAGAGACTCTCAAGAATAGATCCATTGTAATAGAGAATTTCATCCGTAGCATTTGAAATTCTTCGAGTTGGAGTCATCATCATTTTTACTATTTTTTTGTGTCCGCAACAAGATTTGCTACTGAGATCTTTTCCAGAAATGGAAATGCCTATAGAAAGTAGTGTATTACTCAGTGGTGAGCTTCCTGAGACTTAAACTTCAGTGTATAACTTCACCGAACGAGATCTTCATACTTCAATGTTTCTTCAACTTCAATACTTCCGGACTGAACTTCAGTAGATGGTCCTTCAGTATTGGCTTTATAAGCTGAGTTACTAAAACTTCAGTGTTGGTCCTGGTACTTCAGCTTTAAGTTCTTCAGGGTGATAGTACTTGCAAACTGAACTCCTTAACATATGAGTTTTAAAACAAGACTAAGGACCAAATTTCAATTTTGGTCTTAATAAATCTTTGAGGGGAGGTTTTGGAATCTAAATCAAAACCTTTATAAATATTTCCCAACAATATTCAAAATTTATTTATACACGAAAATTATTTGTGCAATACCCACAAAATAATCGTGAAATATCCGAAAAATATTCGTCAAATACTCGTCCACCCACTTGATATTAACCATAATTTCTATTTTTCCTATAAGTTATTTTATGTAATTCTTACCTAAATTTAGGTTTTAGTTATGTTTCGCGCGTATTGATGGGTTAAAAAGTATCTAACGGGTGGCGGGTTCACGGGTAGCTGGTTTGAGCGCGTCTTTGATATCCAGTGCGGGTAGTGGGTGGTGGTGATATTCATTCACGGGTATGAATATGAATAGCTATTATCCATGTTTGTTGTACCTGATTGTCATCCTTAACTTCACGAGGGTTTGGAGGAACGAAGTCTGATTTTTCCAAATTAAATAAGAAATTAGTTGTTTTTCTCAAATCATATTATATATAGTGATATTAATGTAGCTCAAAACAGACAAGTTGATTCGAACCAACTCAAAACCCAATAGGGTTAAAAAAAATTATAATCTATAATAATTTTTTGTTTGGTTAGACCTAAAACAACTCAAAACCGCTAGGGCTTAACCCTGAAAATCGAGTTGTTCGATCTAATTAACCAATTGAAAAATAAAATAAAACTTATTTGTGAAATATACTTGATTTTCCAAAATTGTATTTATGATGCCAACTATTTAATAAATCAGTTCATGAAAATAATTGAAACACATTTTTGTTACCATATCATTTTTTTTCTATTTGAATTTATTCATATTTAAATTCGATCTATGACTATGCATTAAAATTTTATCTTATTAGTTATTTTTGTATATTTATTTTAATAAATATAAAATTATATAAAATACACATCTATGTTAAATATTTTTATAAATATTTTAGCTTGATTGGCCTGATAAACTAGCATGAAAATGGAAAGTATAGGGTTATGATTGTTAATTTTCAATTCGAAAAAAATTAACCCGATTTAATTGACTTGAAATTCATAAGCATGTTGACGCGATTGACATCCCAATATACAACTCCCTTTCCACCTGTCTGTAAAACCTTATTTGAATTTTACTAGTTGGTAGATGCGTTGATCATATCCCAATCCTATATCTGAATAAATAAGAGAAGACTCATTTAATTCTAAATAGCAGTTTTACATATCATGGCGAAAATTGAACTACAAAATTTACAAGAGACTGAGAGACCTAGTAATTCTAATTTTTTTGTTTTAGTACATAATATTATTATTATATTATGAATAGAGAAATTTAAAGAGCAAGAATATTTTCTGTCACAATTAAAGATGCTTATTAATCCAATTGCAATTAATTCCACAACGAAATCAATGTACTTATAAGTCATCTATTTTGAATAATTTGCTGACAAAGTAAGTGGTTATCCTTAATTAGTAAGATCAATATAGTCAATTTTTTAAAATATTATTCCTTCGGTCTCATTAAAAATGACTTGCTTCAACAATATTTTTAATAAATTTAGCTAACCAAAATATTTTTAATGAGACGGTACAAACAAATATAATCTTAGGTAATCCAACCACCGCGTAACCAGTTTGATTGGATCCGACATGTACGATCACAAATTACCCAATTCTCACATCATAAATGAGAAATCCTATCAACACACGAAACTCAGTTAGTGAATTCTAACAAGAATGTATAGACCAATCGAATTATAGCTAATGGCAACCATCATAATTAATGTAGAAATACAATCATTTCTTGAATCTCTCTCTTATTCGTCAGCTATTAATTGTACCTTTCTGTAATGATTAATACATTCCCCCATATTTAATTGTTTTTATATTAATTAAACCACCCCATACATATTACTACACGTTCTCTTCTATATATAATTAGGGTGGAAATTAAAAATACACCTTTAGATGAATTTTTTACCCATTTCCTAAGTGTACATGTCAAAAATACCCAATTTTATGTCACTGTTAGGTTTTAATCCACTTTTGGTATATTTGGTACTGGATTTTGTAACAATAAACGGACTAATACAATAAATTTGAAGTATATTGGCTGAAAATATTCCTCGTGCCCAATACTGAGTCCCTTTATAGGACAGTGGGTCTGGTCTAAACAATGCCACGTACTGAAGATTTATTTTAATAAGTCTAATTAAATGATTTCCAGTAAAATTTCCCTATAATACTGACTGAAATTTCAATTGATAACCAGTGCTTTAAAATGGTATCAGAGCCTTAGGTTTATTAAGGAATTATATTTATTTATTGCATTTAATTATGTTCCTAACGGAGGAGACTCCAAGAGAAATATGGATCCGGACACTTGTCCGAGATGCTTGGGTTACAGGAATTTTCTCCGATTATTGGAGATTAAAGATCGCAAGTACCAAGAGATATATCTCTCTTTGGCTAACAAGTTAGATGAGGGATTCACGATCCTTTATCTATAAACGAGAAATCTAGGATCCTCCTCAGGATGAGTAGATACCAAGATCTACAACTAGCAACCCTTTCACTTCAACGAGAGGTGAACCAGGAAAGGGAAATGGGACATTCAACCCATTTTTAATGAATCAAGACAGAAGGGAGACCCCGGCCTTCCGAGAAATCGACCCCGACATATCAAAATTCTCGGTTGATTTAAGGGAGATCCAGAAGACGGTACAAAATTACGGCAACCGCTTAATTAATGTACCCCAGGAGATAAAAAAAATAACTATCCAACAAGATGACATTCTAACTATCTTGAAAGATATTCAAAGTCGAGTTGGCAAATTGGAGAACAGATCTCTTCCCGAAAGAAGGAAACAGATGCTATTCCCCGAAGGACCAAAATATCCTTTACCAGTAAAGGATAAAGGCAAAGATCCTCAAGTGGAGAGATATGTACGATTATTTCAAGGTGAAAAATCATGAGTAGCCTTGAAAGAATCGGACTTGAAGATCTACAAGAGTTAGCAGAACCTTTTGCTAACATGAAGGTGGTTGATCTTAAGATGAATCAACACCAGCTGGTGGAAGGACATGCTGCGGTACCATTAAATCAGCAACCACCACCACCACTTGAAGAAGTCATGAGAGAAGCTCGTGATTTCCATGCCGGACCCTCATATACTGCGACGGTACCGGACGAGGCCATATTGATGGAAAGAACTAGAAGAAGGCGACAACCAAGAATCCAAGATTCACCGGTTGGGAAAGCCACCCTTGATCCTATCCATCCATATGGAGTAATGCTCGATCTTGATGAAGTTAATTTCAAAGATCGAGAAGCGGTGATTGACGAATGGGGAGGAGCGATGCGAATTGCAGCAGCAACTCTCGACGTCAACAAAGAAGGACTGGTTAAGATTCTTGAAACTAGTCTCGCAGGCGTGGTAAAAATCGCCTGGGAAGGATTACACCTCGAAGTAAGAAATCAATGCTTTGAGGTGGAATCCTACTCGGAGATTATCCGAAGAATGAGTGTCCTCTTCAAAGACCATTTCATCGGAGAAGGATACTACGAGGGATTCGATAGAGAGAAAAGAAGAAAATATCTATTGGCGTTATATAATCTAAGACTTACAGTCTTGGATCCAAAGGCGCTCAATAAATTTCTTCAGCTCTTTACGATCTACCAGCATCAGTCAAAAGCTGATGAGACTATCGCGAAGGAGATTTTCTTCTTAAAATTTCCGAGCCCATGGAAGGAGATGATGATAAGAGATTATATCCCCAAGGGCAGTGACAGCATCGCCAAGAGGATGTCTTATGTACATCAAAAGCTTTCAGAGTGGTGTCAACAAGCCACTGCTCAGAAAAATCTGAAGAAGCTGCGAAGAATCAACAAAGCAGCTCACCTAAACTGTGAAGATAATGATCTTCCAGTTGTTATTGGAGGAGAGCCATCAATAACAAAAAGACGAAAGAATAGGTACCAACCCTATTCCAAAGAAAGAAATCCAAGAGGAAGATCTTGGAAGCCAAGGATGATGTGGTCTAGACAGAAGGCTAGATCATACAAAACTGGACAAAGAAGCGGACCAGCCAGAAGCAGGGGTTCGTTCCAAGGATCCAGTTCAAGAACTCCAGCAAAGAAAACTTTTAGAAGAGCTCATACCAGAGCTAATGAATGTTTTAAAGATTGTAATTGCTGGACCTGCGGAGCCAAGGGGCATATTTCAACAAATTGCCCAGATAACGAGCAGAGAGGCCTGCGAAGGTTCGAGTCTACTCTGGACATCGAAGATGCCATATACTACCAAGAATTGGTTCAAGTGTACCAGTTTGAAGATATACCCTCAGACGAGAGTATATATGAGCAAGAAGAGATTCTTAGTAGGGATGGAGATTCTGATGGATCTACAGAATCTTCAGACTGAAGCTGAGTCTTGTCATCAGGAGAAAGAGGATCGAACTGGATTTTTCAGTCGAACGATGATCTCGCCAAACCTAATCGACAAAATCATGAAGAAAACCTTGAACATTCAGAAGTATCAAGGTTTTAATGCCAGCAACCTAGACGAAGTTCTAAGGAATTTCAGTTTGGGAAGAAGGAAACATCATATCGTCTACGGAATCACTAGACGAGAGATGTCGCTTCCGATCGAGTTTATGGGAATCAAGTGGAGATGCAATTGATTCCAGCAAGCGACATACGTGAGGATTTGGAGAAACTTAAACCAGAAATTGCCGAAAAGATGAGATGGATTCATATCGGGGCAATTCAACTGGTTCTCAAATCCACGATCTTCACAGGAATTGATGCTCCAATCGACATAGCCATATGTGATAGGAGAATCAGAAACCTACAAGATTCGGTGATGGGAACCATCACGGGGAATCTTTGTGCAGGCCAAGTTGTGGGGATTGTGTATCCTAAGATTGCATACAATCTCAACGACTCAGGTTTCAGTAAAGCTCTGACGCTATATTAGGACTTCAAGAGGAAGGAGTTATTGGATGAGGGGAATACACCTTATTCGATAACATATCAGATTTCGTATGCACTTTCCAACTCCCATCATACGGAGTTATTCTTGGGAAAGCCTTTTATCGAAATACCTGATATCTTCAAGAAGGTGACTACAGCAATTGGTCCCGATAGAATGGAGATTCCACAAAGGAGGGAGGTCAACATTCGAATTCAAGAGAAGCCAGTCATAAGACATGATCAAAGTCTTAAGATAAGCTCAGGAAGACTATCCTTCCAAGGAGATAGAATTATATCTCAACCCTTTGGGAGGAAACTTATCCAAGAAAGTCAGCCCCAATTCCCAGGGAATCCTCAAGTTTCAATCAATCTGAAATGTCCAGAGGGATGGAGAGGGATGACAACCAGATTTGATGCTACAAGATGGGAAAATAACTTTCCATGTAGTGTCTTATATTATCTCCAGCAGCCGGAGGTTAACCATTACAATAGAACCCTTGACCTAGGGGGTTTTATGGTAGAGGTTAAAGGCAGAGCAGGACGAGAAGATGTTCTGATTCTAGGGCGGGATTTTTTGGAAAGATTCAAGCCCTGGAAACCGATGGACCAAGGGATGATGATTACGATAGAAGAAAGACGACTCCTAATCGTATGACAAGTCCTTTCTCGATATACATTCCAGTGGGAGTGTTATATGAAAAATATAAGGCAGAGTACTTCTCGGCCTATATTGATTCAGGTGCAGGCATATGCACAGCAAGAAGGGGAATTTTCCCAGAAGAAGTTGAGGATATTTTACCTCAAATTGCTGGCCGAGATTTCTCTAAAAGAGTTTTACTCTTATCCAAAGGAGTAAAAGAAGTGGAAATATTAATTGGAGGAGCGGGACAAACACCTTGGTATAAGGTTAAAACTCCACCAATGTATTTTCATGATACGGGAGCTGATGTTCTGTTAGGAAATAATTTCCTACAGATGTTCAAACGATACACGCAGGACAATGAGCGAAGAAGATTAGTGTTCACAACCAATTGTGAGCATAAAATCATTGTTCAGAGACTGAGGAAGGCGTTTAATCGACAGATTCCCGTAGCCTTTCGCAGCAAGCGTGGTGATATGAATGATGAAGGCAAACTTCGTCATCCAAAGATGAAGGATCAAAGAAGATTTAGCGAAGCAGTGCTTAGCTGCATCCGGGAGGATGATCTTCAAGAGGAGGAAATCCAGATCCTTAAAGCAGCTTTGATGTCTAACAAAGAAATTAGGGTTGAAATGCAGGTGTCCCTTGCCGATGTCAAAAGGAAGATCTCGAGATGCTACAATGAGAATCCTTTGGCCTGGTGGGAGAAGAACCAACTCAAAGCAACCTTAAAGGTGAAGCCGGAAAGGGTGCATGAGTTCGTGAGATTTAGACCTATCCTGATGAACTTGATTGATCAGAAGGATATGAGAATTATTATCAAGGAACATCTTGATATGAAGTTGATCGAGCCTGCTAGTTCACCTTACAGTAGCCCTGGGTTTCTGGTAAGGAATCATGGTGAGATCAAGCGAGGTAAACCTAGACTTGTCATTAATTACAAAGGGATTAATGATATTCTAGAGTTTGATAGATATTTTATTCCAAGTAGAGATCACCTTATTAACTGCATACGTAATGCTAAGGTCTTCTCAAAGTTTGATTGCAAGTCAGGTTTCTACCAGATTCGCATGGAGGAAGAAAGCAAAAGACTTACAGCTTTCTCAACACCACAGGGGCATTTCGTTTGGAACGTAATGCCAATGGGGTTAGCTAATGCTCCCCAGATTTTCCAGAGAAAGATGGATAATCTTTTTAAAGATTATTTTTCTTTTATGTTTGTCTATATTGATGATATACTTATAACATCAAAAGATATGGATGAACATATCAAACATCTTGATTTATTTGCAGATGTTTGTTATAAAGAAGGATTAGTGCTTTCAGAGAAGAAGGCAGTAATTGCGACCCAAAAAATGGAGTTTTTGGGAATAGAGATAGATGAGTCTGGAATAACTTTGCAGGATCATATTGTGCAGAAGGTCCAGGATTTTCCAGAAACATTAAAAGAGAAGAAACAACTTCAGAGTTTTCTGGGAGTTGTTAATTTCGCAGGAATGTTTATCAAAGATCTTGCGAAACACAGGAAGGTCTTTAGTAATCTACTAAAGAAAGATGTTCCGTTTATATGGACGGAAGAACATCGACAGGGAATGAAAAAGCTAAAGGAGGAATGTAAAGATCTCCCAAAGCTTTCTATTCCACAGGATGAGGATGATCTGGTCCTCTATACAGATGCGAGTGATCATTGGTGGGCAGCAGTCCTCATGAAGATCACTCCTTATGGAGAAGAACCTTGCAGATATTGTAGTGGTTTATTCTCAGAAAATGAGGCCATCAGATGGCATATCAATAAGAAGGAATTCTTTGCAGTAGTAAAGGCTTTTAAAAAATGGCCTTTATTTTTATTAGCAAAGAAATTTACTTTAAAAGTTGATAATACACAGGTTAAAGCTTTCCTAAGAAATAACATAGCATCAAAACCTGAAAACGCTAGGTTACTTAGATGGCAAGCTTTATGTCAATATTATATTTATGATATTGTCGTGTTAAAATCTCATGAAAATATTCTTGCAGATTTTTTGACAAGAGATGGAGCCAGCTGAGGTTAGATCCATCATGCTAGCCCAAAAGCATCTCCGAGAAAATTTGGAAATGCTCTTGGAGGAATGGGACGAGTGCGTTCTCCATGCCGATCAAATGGGGAAGATGCAAGCTACCGATAAGACGAAAGTCTCTGGTAGGATACGAGCCAGTATGCTGACCAGTACTCAGTTATGGTCGGCTTTGGAAAAGCCAATCCTGCGGGCTTCCAGAAAACCTCTGGAGATAGCAGAGTTTCGTGTTCCGGCACCTAAACCGGTAGATGGGGATTCAAATACCCCTCTAGCAAGTTCTAAGTCAGTGGAGTCTGAACCACTGGCCCAAGAAAAAGATGATTATAAGGCTTCACCGCCTGAAACATCATGTCAACCCTCCACCTCTGGGGAAAAAGAGGGAGAGATTAGTCTCAGGCCCATGACAGGCAAATCTGAGTCTAATACTAATTTGATTATTTTCTCCTCTGCTGAACAGGTTTATCAGGCAAACTGGGAGAAATTACTTACAAGGATGGGTATTAATCCAAGCACTACTAGGATTGATACCTCGGGGAAATATCCGAGGGTTTGGATGATGCTCGGATCAAAACCCCATGAAGTCAAACAGTGGTATGAATTTGGGGCACTCGCCTCAGTTTATACTATGTCCCCATCGTTTCCGAAGATAAAGGGTCTACCCCGATGAATCCAGGAAGCGGTACATAATACCTGGGCAAACAACGAACAACTTTGCCGAGGAGATACCTTGGAGCTGTATTTCATCAGTGCAGCCCCAGAACCAGCAGGGAAGGGGAATCATGAGGCCTTTCATTACATAAGGCTTCGAAGACCCCGAATGGAGGCCTTTAACCAAATTAAGGCACCAACGAATGATGTTCCAATGATCGCCTCAATCTCAGATGATCAAATCACTACCAGGCGAGCATGGGGATTATGGGTCTGTCTCACAGAGATGGACAAAGTCAAGTTTCCATTCAAGTTCTTTCAGAACTCAGCAAATGGATCATTCCTGTTAAATACCATGACAGGGAAAACAACCAAGTTCGCAGAAGACGCGTTCGAACGAAAAAGAACTCTTCTGTGGGAAAACAAGATGGCGATGAGTAAAGAGACTCATCGTAAATTCTGCAATATGGCTCATGTTGGCCACTGGGAGTCCAGGATATGTTCGGATTGTCCGGTCCAGCGTGAACCTGAGTTCGGAAAGGGCTTCTTACCCAAACCAGATAAGAAGAAGTTCCGAGCCCAAGAGTATGAGGAGACGAAGACTCCTCCAAAAGGAAAAGGTCTAAGGGGCCCTACAAAAAAAACAGATGGCCGACAGAAATAAAAAGGCCATGTGAAGATAAAGCAGGAGATGCTTTCGGTAAAAGATAGCATCTGATAAAGCAGCACCCACCAAAAAGAAAACGACAATGGTGGGTGGAAGAAAAGGACGTTCCACCATAAAAAGAATCGTCGGTGGAATAAAAGTTAAAAGATGGACCAATAATTCAAAGAAGGGGTCCAGCCACTAAGAGATGTTTGTGTCGGCAGCATTATCCGGACCCAGCTTCACGTGAAGAAACATTATTGACGGATAAAGCATCCGAGGCAATTATTGAAGGAGGGAGGAGTCTTCCAACCTCCTATATAAACAAGCCATTGGGGAGAGTAGAGATCATCGAAAATTCTCCTCAGCTTTCTCCACAATAAACATTGTAATATTTCTTCTTTCTAGTTTATGATAGTAGTTCTTGCTACCATAGGTAGCTAAACAAGTTAGTCTCCTCCCTAAAGGAGATCTAATTAGTATGTAATATATATTTATAATTCCTTAATAAGATTTTGGCTTTTGTTCATCCTCTTCCAGATCTATATTTTCTTTATTTTTACCAATAAAATACCTATACGCCCCGAGTAGGAAACGAACGAGGGCTGTGCTG
Source organism: Leonotis leonurus (assembly GCA_026898415.1). Classification (NCBI taxonomy): domain Eukaryota; kingdom Viridiplantae; phylum Streptophyta; class Magnoliopsida; order Lamiales; family Lamiaceae; genus Leonotis; species Leonotis leonurus. Next base: position 4,994 of record JAPKLX010000812.1, on the reverse strand, counting down.
TGAGCTGCTGAAGGAATCTGCGTCTGGAATCCATAAGGTGCTCCTGGTGGTTGGACGTGGTCCCTAAAACTTCCGGTAGATACGACCCGACGGCTTATCGGTCAAAGAAGGTATGAATAGTTGGTATTAATATAGAATTTATTTATACGGAAGTGTGATGGGCCTGATATACGGTTACAATTGAAATTATACTTATAATAGGGAATGATTATGCCAAACCATTAATGATTATATATGATCTTGAAAAAAAAAAAAAAAAAAATTTGCTTGGACCGCCCACGATGGACCGCCCACTATTCACGGGAGGTCCAAGATGGTTTGTCTAGCGGTTCATGCATTTTTGGATTAAGATCATGTATCTAATCATTATTTTTGGATCATTTATGATTTTTTGATCATTTATGATTTTGTGGATTTTATGAAAAGATTAAGAAAAAAGGGTAGTTTTAACATGTGTACAAAAGAATTGGGTAAAAACTACATGTGTTTTCTCAAAAGGGGTAATTTTATGAATTTGCACATATAATTATGTACTGCTATTTTCACTGACACATAACATAGACTGTGTTATTCATCTCATACCGACCACTAGTCATAACATGCTTTCTCGATGTCACTTGAAAATTGAAATATAATATTAGAATTTAGAATATCCACGAATCTCAGTATCTTCATTTTAATCAAATAATATTAAAAGAAGACACCTTCAAGAGATTTGCCTTTTTTAGTTCCATCAAATGCTATAATTCTCACATGCACCTCAGACACTAAATTTATGCAAATTCTATAGTATTCTGTAATAACTGTTTAAAGTTATTAGCGGCATTCGCATAGTCCATTAGTTTCAGCATGTCATGCTACAATGCTATTTAATTAAGATATAGATTATAGCATTTTGATATAACATAACTTAATCAAATTAATCGCAGATAAACAAATGACTTTAAGGACTATGAGTTGTTCAAATTTGAAACCAACCAGTGTTCTGCCCTAAATATTTTCAAATTATTATTATTATTATTATGTTTTCAGTCTTAGTTTTTTTGGGCGTTAGAGATAATTGTAACTTTAGTTCCCTATATCTTCTAATTCAATAAGTTTAAATTTTGTTTTGAGGAAAATAAACTTTTTTTATTTTATCAGGAATTGACTAATTGTGTCGTTCTTCAAAAAATTTGGGCTATTTTAATGTTGAAAATGTATTGGGTTATATGGGATTTGTTTAGTAATAGTGGCTTCTTTAAAACATAGGCCCACTCTATCTATTATTACTGAATGAGATACTTATTTTGATCTTCTCATTTTCTTTTCTTTGTATGTAGCAGCATCTTTGTTGGGGGATTCGATACCCAAATACTTTTATCATTATATAATCTTGTCTAGATGCGTCAATTTAGGCCTAAAATTAGGGGTGTCAATTGGGTCGGGTTGGATCGTTATTAGGTCAACCTAATAACGACCCAACCTATTAAAGTTAAATTCGAACTCGAGTTGTTAAGGATATAGTAAATCAGAACCCGAACCCAACTTGATTGGACCAAACCCGAACTGTCACGACTGCCCTTCGCTAAGGATAGCGAAGTCGGGAAAACGTGACGAAGGAAAGGATTAAAGAAGCGGGGATAGAAAAGAGGTTGAGGGGTTATCGGTGGAACTGAAAGGTATTTCAATAATATAGATAATTCATAGCATAGAATCCGGTTTTAGAATTTACGGAAAGTTGAACCGAGTTTAAAAGAAATCTAATAAAGATTCATAACAAGGAACATCAACATTTGCAGCGGAATATGATCAAAATAAAATTTACATGTATGAGGACATGTAATCCCCCAAGAGTTCAAAACAACAAAAAGAGATCGACAAAGCCTTGTAGAGCACTCTCACCCATCATTGCTCAACCTGCACATTTAGAAATATATACAGGGCTGAGTACAAAAGTACTCAGTAGACACTTGCCGAAATAATTGTCATGCCATGTTGAGTGAAACATAGGGATTTTGTCTTTAAAGCACCTACGTTCACTAAATTCTTTTTGTGAAACCTACAGTTCGACAGCTGTCTAAGTTCTTTAGTAATCTACCATATATGTATCTAATGTGTACCGGAAAGGTGGCCACCTTCCACGGACACTTGACCGGTCAACACCTTCGTCTACTCACAGTCATATTGTGTACACTAGTACGAGCGGGGTTACTTACCCACTGGAACCCGAATTCGATAAATCATATCAGATAGGTATCATACAAAACATAAAACATTTTATGGCAGACAATACTTGAAATATTAACTTCGATTCAAAGCTTTTGAAAAGGAATAACATAAAGACGGATAAGCACACACATTTGATTTTGTATAAGAAAGCCTACCTCGATGAGTTTTACTTCTCCTTCTAAGATTAACCTCTTCCTGTCTTCAGATTCTCACTCCCGTAGTAACCTTTAATCAACTTCGTAATGAGATACTCGTTTTGAGTATAAATTCTTCTTTTAACTCATTTTAAGTGAAAATGAAATAATATTTCATTAACTCGAGAATTAATCTCGTATCTTAGTTGTACTCGTCCTTGAGTACTTAAGATATATTTTTAAACATTCTTATATAATTCTATTGGAATTATAATCATAATTTCTCAATTTATGATCATTATTTTATGTGATTAATTTGATATGGTTAATCAAATTAATAACAATATTCTTCAATTTAGAGTATTTTTCTTCAAAGACTCTTAATTGATTAATAATCTTATTTGGAATATTTTAAATCCTTGAGAATTATTTTTAATATCCTTATAGATTAATATAATTCTTTTGGGAATAAGAGTTGGGATTTGGTATTTAATTAAACCCTACCTTTAGTATAGCCCATAAATAACTATCTTTAACATCAAGATTTCATAGCTAGCCCATTATTTCTTAAATTCTGGCCCAAGCAAAATAATTACTCTAGCCCAACCATTTTTTTTGGCCCGTTCAATATGGAACTCGACCCAGTAACCTTAAAATTTTTGGCCCACTCTCAAGTCTCCCACTTCTAAAATTTTCTCTCCTACACTCTCATTTTAACCCACGGTTGCAAAGCAACCGCAGCTGCCCCCTCTTCTAAAATTCTCTCCTACACTCTCTTTAACCCACGGTTACAAAGCAACCGCAGCTGCCCCCTCTTCTAAAATTATCTCCTACACTCTCTTTCAAATTTTCAGCTGATTTATATTTCTTTTGATTAAAGTTTTTAGATTTCAATTCTTAACTTCTATCTCTTTCTTGTGTGCAAGTTTCGATTGGTGTTCCTTATGGAGCCCGTCAGTGTGTCGCCCCCCTCGCCGGGGTCCCTTTCTGCCGCCGCCATCGTGTCCTCTCCCTCTCGGTAAAATTTTTCCCTATCTTCACAATCTTGTCTTTTATTCTTTTTTTTCCATTGCATGTTTAAATTTTCCAGACTTGCTTTTGAGTTAAATTTCCTTTTCTTACTTATTAAGTTTCTATAAATATTAGCTTTGCAGGATTCAGTTTGTGAATGGCTTTGTTTTGATATGGGGCATAGGCAGGGGCGTGATTGTGGAGTTGATTTTTGGTTGTTCTTTAAAGCTAAACTATGAAAAAAAAATGCTCTATGTTTTAATAGCACTCTGCTTTCTAAATCTGCTTAGAAGGGCAGTTCTTTTATTTTATCAATCTCAGTTCATTCTGGAGCATGAAGTTTGGATGATTTCTTTAGCTGATATGTGTCTATTTTGAGAATATGTTAATCTAAATAATGAATGCTTACCGTGTGTTATCTTTTGTATTATGTCGTCTGATTTATTGTTGGTATTAAGTAAGGGTAGATAAAGTTTTCTTTAAGGATTTTAGAGTTGCATTCTTTACTTGTGAACTGAATCTATGTATTTAATCATGGGGCTTCTATCTTAGGTACAAAACTGGTGCATAAGATTCATACAAAGAGAAGTCTTTTGTGTTCTCAAATGTGAGTTTTATATAAGTGTTTTGAGTTGAACATTGAAGAGAAAATCATGAAATTTAATGCTAGAGGTTAAGATTCTTTTCCTTAAGACTGCAATTACTCTTCTTCTATGTTATGAACTCTCCGTTCTTCTCTCAGTTTGCAGAATATGTGTGAGTGGTTGTGGTGTAGTAAATACTTAAGGGAGTAATCTCTTATATAGTGCTAAGTGGTGTAGTAGTAGACTCTTATTCATTGCCTAAGTGTTCTATGTTTTGCAGGGTATGGAGCAGCTCTCAACTCCTTTCTTCAGCCTTCAACTTTTCCCTCCTTTCAATCAACCGTACTTCATTGAGCCAAGAGCTCACTTACTGATTGTATTCCAGATTTTCCTCCCCCTCTAATTTGTACTCTCATATTTGTTTAGATTTTTATCCTTAAGGTAAAAGAGAGTTGGCAGTAGACCCTTACCTCCCTTGTGTAAAGTTGTTTCTACTTCCTGTACATGTATCACTTTATTGTCATATGTACTTTTAGTTACTTATCTACTCATTTAATTCTCTTAGTTTATCAAGAGATGTTCCTATGTGCAACTAGTGTTTGAATAAACATCATCCCATTCCTTTTCTTCACTTCTGCTGTAAGTAGTAGTATAGGTTTCTACTTTTTTTTTTACAATTACCTTTAGATTTTAAGATAGTAACAATGCAATCCTATCTAGGATAATTAAAAGATAGGGTTGTTTTAATACTACTTGATAAAGACCAAACCTCATACTAAATCTCATTTGGATTTAAATTGAAACTAGTTCAATTTAGATAGTGTAGAAATAACAATTTCTAATTTGCCAATTGATTTACTATTAACAAACGAAAATCAATTATTCACAAGTGCACCATGCGAGATAACTACTACGAAGAAGCGGGGTATTACACGAACCCAACCTGAACTCAAATGTTGAACGCGACCTGTTAATGACCTGTCACGCCCGCCCTCCGCTAAGGATAGCGAAGTTGGGGAAACCGTGACTTGGGAAGGGATTAAAGAAATCGAGA
>JAPKLX010000949.1:0-32832 GCA_026898415.1 Leonotis leonurus | reverse complement strand
CAACTTTGGATGGTATTCCAATTTGCACTTGCTACCCAACAATCAAACCAAATGCTACTATTAATTCATTATCAAAATCATCAAGCAAGCAAGAATGCACTAATAAATGTGTTCCCTATTGTTTGCAAGCAACATGCGGCTGTGGAGCTCCAATTACTGTTTAAATCTACAAATATCTCATTTCATATGCAGTGTAATGATTTAGATCAGAAAGATTAATTCAATAAATAAATTATGTTGTTTACCGGTTATTCTTGCTTCATTAATAATTACTCATTTTTTAATTTTAATACATTTTATTAATAATGATCTATTTTCTTATTGGTCAATGAGGATTTTTGAGAGCCTCTAGTACATCATATTCAAAGGCCGAAGCCCATTTCTAGCAATTCACTTTTCAAACTCCAAGACATAAATTGAAGCAGCTTTTTCCATCTTTTGGGGAAAAATGATCACATGTACCACAATTAGTTTGTCCAAAGAAATAAAATAAAGGATTATACATGTCTCAAGTTTCGGGTAATACTCGATACCTGGATTCAGGATTTCAAGTATTTTAAATAATACTCGATATCTGATTGGATATTCTATGATTTTTCTGTTCGAACACCCGATACCAGACAAATAATATTACTTTAAATAATAGATTTTGTATTGATTCATTATATTATATTCTATTTTAATTTCATTATTTAAAATTTTGCAATGCCTGAAAACGGAAATATCCAAATTAATTCAAGATTTTGGTAAAAAATATAAGGTTTTTCGATAGAATACACCCACCTTATTCTAATAGACACCCATACCTTTATTTTCTATTGTACTATTAATAATTTCTCCAAAGAATAAAACACATTAAAGATTCTATATGATCTTGTTTTTAACCAGATTAGGGATGACAAAATAATCCGCGGGTAATGGGGAAAGAAAATCGGGGACGGATGCGGGTATATATAGGTTTATACATTTGTACTCGAAGCAGGTACGAAGATATATATCCCCACCCGAACTCGTCCCAATAAATTTTTATAAGAATAAAATAATGTATATGGAAAGAGTTTTCAACTTTTGATTTTTTTTATATATATTAGTATTATTTTATTATGCTACTTAGTAATTATTTTTATTATAAACATATTTTTTATATATAAAAAATATTAGTTAACGGGTACCCGGTGGGTATCTTTTCTTCCCCGAGCAATCCCCACCTCGTATCCACACCGATTTAAATGGGTATAGAGGCGGATATGGGGTTAGTTTTTTAAACAGGTACGGGTGTTGGAACAGAAAAGTGGAAATACAAAGAAAGATAGAAGAATTGCTCAAGACTTGTATCAAAGGAGAGGAGAATGTTAATGCTACTGCACTTTATTGACTGAGATGCAGAGGTATATATAACCCTCTAAACAACGGAAAGATAACAACTTAGTTAGATAAACTCTCTAACTGAAAAATCAGAAATCCTAGGCTCTACAAATATGCTAACTAAGAAATAGAAACAAAATATAACAAACTACGACTAAGTCTAATGATGATGTAATGGCCCGTAAAATTTCTTCCAAATTATCATGTATCAGAAATCGCGTTAATAAAATTTCGTTGTATGATTAAAAATGTCGATTTCTAATTGATTAGTAGCAATCGTTTTTGTGCACTTTATAGTCTTTGTGTAATGATTGATATTATGTAAGCTCGTTTAGATAATGTGATTATTTAAAAGACGTACTAATTAAAAGTATTTCAGTGCATTGATCGATAGTGTGGTTATATACCGTAAAAGGATATATGAATTAGTATTAATAAAGAAATGATGTGAAAAGGATTATGAGTTGTATTCTTAGTAATTAGTGGATTAAATTATTACTAGTGGAGTGGTATACTTACAGGATTAGTATTTAATGTCTCGTTAATGATAATCTGTGTATAAGTCATTTTTATTAGAAATAGAAATGTAACAATTAATATTGGGAAGAATGCTTTTATTTGCAAATGAAATGAGAGATATAGTATAATGTAAATTCCATACAATAGGTAGATACACGTATGATATATGTTGTATAAAGTGCAAGTATAGAATTAAAGTATATATATGATAAAAGTACAGTAAGTCTTTATATATATGTGTACTCTGCAGCAATCAATGAAAAGGGAGAGATCTTTGACTTTGAGTCATGTTCAAATGAGAAATAAGAATACATTTATGAGGCAATACAATAAGAACTAAGGATACTACTCTATAACTTAATCCTGCAGAACAGACAAGAATCCCTAGCTTGTATCTTTGGCTTAAATATAAGATTTTACCCTGCCTAAATCTGTATACCCATTAATGTGAACTCAAGAGAACGAAAGAAGAAAATAATGGAAGGAAGGAAACAAGCAGCAGGAATTAAACAGCAGCTGCTGTCACTCCAACACCTTCCCAGCCCGCCTAGCACCTGCAACAAAAAGGAGAAAGCACATCAACTTGAGGGCAGCCCCCAAAGTCCAGATTTATAACAGGGGCAGTAAAGAGCAAGCTGTAATATGTATAGGATAACTCAAGTGTCTAGAAATAGACAGACTAGGTAGAGAACCCTGCACGTTTCAAAACACCCCAAACACTCTTTTATATCATACCTTACTACATACCTTCTCAACCACTTAAACACTCACATAGAAGCATTTTCACTCCAGAGAAGAACCCCTTGATCACTCCAATTCCCATTTGAAAAGCAGTAAGGTAAGCAGAAATCTAAACCTTTCAGCTTGGTGATAAATTCACAACTCAATCAGTTTCCTTTTCCTATTTTCTTTCAGAGAAGACACCAGAGAAACCCCTAATCAGACATCTAAAGTAAGTATCTTCCCTTCTATATTAACTCTGGGTTAGAACAAAGACCACATGCAGAACATAGAGCTTCAGTAATGGCAGAACTTAGAAAAGATTATTCTCTCTGTTTCAGAACATAGATATAGAGTTATATATATATATGTGTGTGAGTGTAAACTGTTAATACTCAAGTCTTATCCCTTAAAATTTGTTCTAGACTCTCTATTTTATTAAAAGAAACAATGAACTTAGACTTCTTCGTTCACAAAACTTTCTACACATAGGAACCGTATATAGAGGTTCAGATATTACAAACCAAAGAACTCATAGAACAGAGAAGTAAGAAATTAGAAACTTTTAAGGTTTAAGTTCAGAACTAGCAGATCAAGAAGTTAGAGAACTAAGAAGCTTTTGGATCCTAAGTTAGTTAGAAACAAATTGCAGATTTCAGAACCTATAGCATATAACATATAGCATATCTTCAGAACATATAACATAGAAATAAGAACCTTTCCTACTCCACTTTATATGCATAATAGTACAGAACATATACACATACAAATTCCAGAAACCATAAAATTTAAATACAAGACATAGATTCAGATATTACAATCTGAAATAGAGCTCAAAACAAAGCATAAGATATCCAAACATAGAGCTAAAATCTAAATATTCAGATTTAGAAACCTAACTCATGAGCTTAAGAGCTTTCAGAGATGTACCTTATCAACATCACCAAAGCATCACTCTGCACCACCCTCATTATCTTTTAAATCAGCTCTTCTTGCTGTTGCTACTACAAAACTCTTAAAACATTATAAGGAGATAATCAGATTGTACACATGCATAATTGAAAACTAAAATACAATCAAGTCAGCAATTGCAGAGCAGGTTCTATGTCGGGAGAAGAAATATACTTAGTAATTATATTACAAGCTCGTAACAGTATAAACTTTAAATTCTCAATTTAAGCTAGAAACCTTAAGAAAATGAGAAGGAAGAGGAGCTTACCTTGAGTTGCTGCTGGCGGGTTTCTTTCACCCAGAAGTGAGCAACCGCGAATCTGAGAGCCGAGGCAGACGGAGCACCGAGGGGTGGAAAATCTGAGGAGTATGTGGAGAAATTTCAGGAAATCATTAAAGCCAAACATGCAAGAACAAATCTTAAAACTTTAAAAATACAGAAATTGAAAAGGGTAAGAATTCTACCTTGAGGTCTTGGTGATAAAGCTTGGGCGTGAGTCTGCCGTTGCTGCGTTTCCTAGGAGCAGCCGAGAAACGCCGAGGAATGGGGAAATGTTGACGAGACTCTGCCATCCGATGAGAGGCAGAGAGAGCAGAGAGACAGGGACGGCGCTGCGGGAGAGAACCAGAGAGCAGCGGGCTTCGGCTGTCCAGAAGCAGAGAGAGAAACAGAGAAAAATAGAGAAGAGAAAGATAGGGGTGAGGAAGCAGTTGGGGAAATGGAGGCAGAGCAGGACGGCGAGAAATAGAGAAGAGGGAAGAAGGCTGAATGCATTCTGATAAAGAAAAGAGAGAGGGATGAGAGAACAGAGAGAAATCGTTTGGAGAAAGGAGGAAGCGGCTGAGTGTAAATGTGTCTAGGGTTAGGATAGTTTGAATGATAAACGAATGGGCTGGACCTCGAAGTAAGATTTATCGAGCTGTGAACCAACTAATCTGACGGGTTAAGGTTTCCGGTTATAAAAGACGAGCCCAATTAAATAAATTGGAACGAACTATGATTGAATCTTAAAAAAAAAATCGACTTAAATTATTTAAATCTTAGAATTTAGATGTAAATTAATTAGGGAAATTATTATTGGTCAAGTTGACCCCAACTGATTAAGTTGACCAAGTTATGAATAAGAAATGAGATTTGCAGCCGGATTTCGATCCTATAAATTCTTAAGTGTTAATTAGATTATTTCGAGTAAGCTATCTCGACTTATTATAGTATCTTAAATTAGATAGAATGACTTAGAGAATATTATAGAGAAATTCGATAAGTAGATGATTATTGGAACTCGTCAATAATGAGTTGGTTTAACTATTAGAAACTCAATTCTAAATTGAGTAATAATTAGAATAAAATATGAAATAAAAGTATATTATTTCATTTTGAGTAGATAAGACAATTAATACTCACGAATAGTATTTTTCCTCTTAATTTCGATTAAGGCTCAGCGAAGGGAATTTCCAGTCGATCTACACCAGATTATCATTAGACAAAGAAGCAAATCAGGTAGGCTTTCCTTTACAACTAAAATCGTATGCGTTGTACCAAAGTATGATTTTCGTTTAGAATGCTTAGAATTTGAAATGTTATAAAGTATTGCATTGTCGAAAATATTTATATTTTGGTATGATGCGTATCTGTTGAGCAATTAATCGATTTCGGACCTTTAAAGATTTATATCTTTAAGGTTAGTGTACACCAGAACCGTGAGTCATCTTAGCGGGTTGGCCGGTTCAGTGTTCGCGGAAAGTGGCCACTTTCCCGACACACAGAATTACAGATATGCTTGATTACTCCAGAACTTAGACTGATCAGTCGAACTTTTAAGATCACAAGAATTTTAGTGAACATAGGTTCTTTAGTGACAAAATCCCTGTGTTGCACTGTATTACGGCAATTGCAAATATATCAGTACGAATGTGATTTCGGCATGTGTCTACTGAGTACTTTCGTACTCAGCCCTGCATATATTTATAAATGTGCAGGTAAAGCCGTGATGGCGAAGTGGAAGGCTCAGCGGTGGGTTTTTGTCAAACTCTTGTTGTTTTACTCTCGGTGATTTATATGTCATCATACATGTAAATCTAGAAATTGATCCAGTTCCGCTGCCAGACTTTTGTTTTAGATTCAGAACTTGTTAACTATCTCTTTTGCCTTCGAACCATGTATTCGGACTTGTACTCGTTTTCCGTGTTTTCTAGATGTGTTTTAAACTCTGTTGACTTCGAACTTTAAGTCTTCGTTGTTGTTTTGGATTGTGGTATCACTTAACTCTATCGAGATCTTCCTCTTTGTTGTACGTTCCACGTTTCACCCGTTTATCAACACTTTCGTTTCATTTCATTATCCTTATTTTCCCTATTAGTCACGTTTTCCTCGATTTACTTAGAGAAGTGAAATGGGGACGTGACAGATGAGCTGGCAGTATGAATCACCAACTTCATACAACACTCCCCCTTATTCATAATTGCATACTCCAAGTTGATATCTGAACTTATGGTGCGTCGTTTTACACCAAAAATAATTCGGCTGACAGACAGCCGGTATGCTCTTACTGCGCAGACAGTAGTAAGCAAGATCGTCTTCCAAGGGATCGGCGAGAATTTTCCTTAACTTCGACCTGCAAGATTAGTCACGGAAATTTGGAAATTATCTAGAACTACGAAAATAATAAATAAACAATAAATGAAAAATATAGTTTTGGGTTTTTCTAGAAACAAATAAATCAAAGAGCAAAACTAACAAATATACGTAAGATATTCCAACAATCAATTAATTCTACCCAAACTTGATATTCCGATCCTCGATGCAAAAATAACAATAATTCATGCAAATAAACTGGTTATAATCACCGAAGACGCTTCTGACGCGATCTCATCTCTCCATAGCTTCTCGATAATTAGGAAGGCGCTTCACTAACTATTTCCCTAATCGACTGACAACCATAAGAGACGCTCTATAGATTTAATGAGCCGACAGCATTAAGAACTAGAGAGACCCGATTCAAAACCGACAAACTCTGACGCAAGATTATCGAATTAAGATTGTTATTCCCTTGACTAGAAAGTCAATTTACCACTAATTAAATCTAAACCACAATTACGTATGGCTGATTCAATTAGCTATTAATCAATTCTACTCAACTAAATATTGGCCACTATTTAGACGAATAAAACGATTAAATCACAGAGAAAATAGAGAACAACAAATACTTGCATACGAATTAAAGGATGAAAAACGAATTAGATCTCACAGAATGATCGTGCTCCGGCTTCCTTAATCGATGTTGGAATAAAGAAGATTAGCTACAAAACATAATTAAATGAACAAAAGAAATAGATGAAATAAAATAAACCATGTATTGAGCCTCCACCAAAGTGGGCGGCTGATTTGTGTCCCCCAAAGCTTCTTTTTGGTTTCAAAAATAACAAGACTCCCTATTTATAGTACTAGAGATATCCTCTTAACTAGGAAATAAATCAAAAACCCTAATTTACTAGGAAAATATTAAATACTTCTCATCTAATATAATATTTCCAAGTCTAATAACTAAATAAAATACTAGAAACCGAATTATACTAATTAATCCCGTAGGAATCAAGTAATCATCGCCAAGATCAACAAAAATCTCGAAATTGTCTCTTTCCTTCGTCAGCTACAGTACTTTCCAGGCGATATGGGCATACCGTCCTAATTTTCGGCAGATTGTCAATTCTTCAACTCGATCCAAACTTGCAAAACTCTTCCAAAAATCATCCTTAACCACCAAAATTCACCTTTTGCCTACAAAAACACATCATGATCACAATTAATCCAAATATAAGTGATTCCATTAAAAAAGACATCAAATTCAACCAAAATATCTTATAAATAAGTAGTAAAATAATACCCAATCAACTTAACATGCTTCTCCGAAGGCAACGATTTGGTGAAAATATCAGCAAGATTCTCATTGATGTAACAAAACTTCAAAGAGATCAACCCTCCATTAATCAAATCTCTTATGAAGTGAAACTTAATATCGATTATCGCAAAAGATCTGAGTAGCTTCCTTTTGTTCTTGCTCCAAATCAGCTAGTAGCCTTCTCATCCATTTTGCTTGGCATGCCGAAGAAGTAGCAGCCACATATTCGGCTTCCGCCGTCGAAAGTGCCGTCACTTCTTGCTTTTTCGAGCTCCACGTTACAGCTCCTGAACCAAAGTTAAACACATAGCCAGAAGTGCTTCGCCTATCGTCCAAGGAACCTGCCCAATCACTGTCCGTAAAGCCAACTAAAGTAAAATCAGCAACATTTGAATACCAAATTCCAAAGTCTTGAGTTCCAGCCACATAATGAAGAATTCTCTTTGCAGCTCCAAAATGTTGCTTTGTCGGACTATGCATGAATCTGGAAACCATGCCAACGGCGAAAGCAATATCGGGTCTGGTATGAGTTAGATAAATTAATCCGCCAACAAGACTCCTAAACTTACTTGCTTTTGCCTTCTCTGTACCATCTTCAAGCTGCAGCTTTTAGTTAACATTCATCGGAGTAATCGCAGCATTGCAACTAGACATGTTGAAGCGCTTTAGAAGATCTTCTGCATACTTTTTCTGAGAGACAAACACACCATCTCTTCCCTGCTTAATTTCTAATCCAAGAAAATAATGTAGCAGACCCAAATCCGTCATCTCAAACATGTTCATCATGCTCTCTTTGAATTCAGAAATAAGAGAATAAGATGATCCCATGTAAATTATATCATCGACGTAAACATAAACAAGCAAGAGACTACTGTTGCCTCCCTTTTTCAGATAAAGTGTTGCCTCATTTCCACTTCTTTCGAATCCACTTTTCTAAAAAAATGAATTGAGTTTGCTGTACCACGCCCGTGGTGCCTGCTTCAAGCCATACAACGCTTTCTTCAATTTATATACCTTATCCTCCTTGCCGTCGACACCGTATCCTTCCGGCTGCGTGACATAAACTTCTTTGTCCAATTCTCTGTTTAGAAACGCAGACTTGACATCAAGTTGATAAATAGGCCACCGAATGTGAGAAGCCAAAGCCAAAAACATTCTCACCGTTTCAAAACGAGCAACCAAAGAGAACGTTTCTTCGTAGTCGATGCCTTGCTGCTGTGCATACCCCTTAACCACCAATCTAGCTTTGTGTTTCTGCACACTCCCATCTGCATTATACTTTGTCTTGAACACCCACTTCAAGCCAATTGCAATTTTACCTTCAGGCAAATCTTCAAGTGTCCAAGTTTCATTCTTTTCAATTGCCGATATCTCCTCCTCCATTGCTTTGCGCTACTCCAATGAAGTAGCAGCCTCATGGAAATAGCTTGGATCTGCAACCATAAGAGCAAATGTACATTTTTCATATATTTCAGCCAAAGATCTATATCCCCGTGGTGGTGTTCCATCGGATGATGAGGAAGATGTGTTGGTGTTTGGGGAGTTTATCGGGGTGGATTGTGGAGAGTTTTGAGGAGTAGTATTTGGTGAGTTTGGGAGGCTATTATGTGGAGAATTTGGGGTGACACAGGAGTAGAATCGATAACTTCTGATATAAGAATTTGTGGGTCGTCTTGCTTGTTCTCGGCCCAATTCCAACTTGCACCTTCGTGGAAAACTACATCCCTACTTATAATAATATTGCCACTTACTGGATTGTATAACCTGTATGCTTTGGATTGAGAAGAATACTCGATAAAAATGCACTTTGTTGATTTCTTATCGAGTTTACGGCGATTATGAGAGCTTATCAAAGCATAAGCAACACATCCGAAAACCTTCAAGAGGCTCACCGTTGGCTTCGTTCCTCTCCATGCTTCATATGGAGTGCGATTTAGGACCGCCTTGGTTGGTGATATATTCAGCAGGAACACAGCAATAGCAGCAGCTTCTGCCCAGAAATATTTTGGAAGGTCTTTAGCCTTCAACAAGCTTCTCGCCATCTCAACAACCGTGCGATTTTTCCGCTCCGCCACACCATTTTGCTCGGGCGTATAAGGTGCTGTCAACTCCCTACGTATTCCATTAGCTTCACAAAATTTGTTAAATTCAGTTGAGCAAAATTCACCACCTCTATCTGTATGGAGAGCCTTGATGCTAGTATCACTTTCCTTCTCAACCATGGCTTTGAAGTTCTTGAAGTTCTCGAGGGCATCAAATTTATTTTTGAGAAAATAAATCCGACTCATGCGGCTATAATCATCTGTAAATAGTAAGAAATACCGACTTCCACCAATTGATTTGGTATCGACAGGGCCACATAAATATGAATGAATTAATTCGAGACATCTCGAAGCCCTCCAAGATGCACTATTAGGAAATGATCGTCTTGTTTGTTTCCCATAGATACATCCTTCGCATATATCAAAAGAATTAATCTTAGGTAGTCCAAGAACCATACCTTTATGACTTAAAATCTGCAGCCCCTTTATATTGAGATGTCCATATATCTCAAATGCCATAATCTGGACTCATCTTGCGCGTTGGAGTCACACGCAAACTCGTCCACGTTCGACTTGCACAGCAGAAACATATTGTTTTCTGTCATGAAAACTCTTGCAATAGCTTGCCCAGATTTCTTTTCTTTGATAAGACAAAAATCATCATCAAACAACACCGTATATCCCGTCTTCAACAATTGACCAACACTCAATAAATTATGAGCCAATTGTGGGATAAAATAGACGTTATAGATGAGTGTTACTTTACCATGGCTATTCTTTACTGCTACAACACCTTTTCCTTCTACTTGAATGCCATTGTTGTTCCCTAGCTTAACCTCGGTCTTGTAAGATTCGTCAAGCTCTTTGAACATCTCTTTGTTGACACACATGTGGTTCGAGCACCCGCTATCCACGAACCAAACGTCCTCCTTGGCCTAACAATTAGCTTTCACGTGCCCGTATTTGCCGCAATTATAGCACTGAATGTGGCTCTTGTCGCCTTGCTGCCCACTCTTTGCATCTGATCGACCGCCACGACCTCGACCTTGGCCACGTCCGCGACCTCGAAAACCTCCTCTGCCTCGTCCTCTTGCTGTAGAGAAATCCTTTTGATTTGAGGATTCACCTTTCACTTGAAAAGCTTTTTCATCAGACTTTTCAACCAATTGGTTAATCCTCGACTCGTGGGCTTGAAGGGATCCCATCAGTTCTTCGAACGAAAAAATCGATAGATCCTTTGATTCTTCAATTACCGCCACGACATGATCAAACTTTGGAGTCAAGCTTCTGAGTACTTTCTCATCAATGGTCTGGTCCGTTATCTTCTCCCCGCAAGATCTCATTTGACTGACTATTACCATTGCCCTCGACAAAAAATCAGCCACTGATTCTCCATTCTTCATGATCAACGTTTCAAAGTCTCGTCGGAGTGATTGCAATCTCACAATGATATCTTTTGAATCTCCTTGGCACTCTCTCTTCAAGATCGTCCATGCCATCTTTGAGGTGGTTGCCGCTGCAATTCTTGAGAAGATGCTATCATGCACTGCTTGTTGCATGATTGCTAACGCCTTGGAATCTTTCTTCTTGTTCTCCTTCAATCTGTTCGCGTCGGCATCGGGATCTGCAAATCGGTTTTCTACGAAGTCCCAAAGATCTTGAGACTTCAATAGTGTCTTCATACGAATGCTCCAGAATTTGTATCCTTCTCCTTTGAAGACTGGTATGAGTGGTTGCTCAACACTCATCGAACTTCCGTTGCTCGCCATCGTAATTGAAACCTGGTGACTCTGATACCACAAATGTTGGAACAGAAAGTGGAAATACAAAGAAAGATAAAAGAATTGCTCAAGACTTATATCAAAGGAGAGGAGAATGTTAATGCTACTACACTTTATTGACTGAGATGCAAAGGTATATATAACCCTCTAAACAACGGAAAGATAACAACTTAGTTAGATAAACTCTCTAACGTCTGAAAAAATCAGAAATCCTAACCACTACAAATATGCTAACTAAGAAATAGAATCAAAATATAACAGACTACGACTAAGTCTAATGATGAGCTGGCAGTATGAATCACCAACTTCATTCAACAACGGGAACGTGAAAGCAATACCTGCCCCATTGCCATCCCTAAACCAAATATATGATTTTCCCCTTTATTATCTTATTCCCTATTTATTTTATGGGGTTCTTTAATAATCTCTTAAATGTACCAAATTAAGAACAATAATATATATATGTTGTGAGCATTTTCCTGTAGAAATAAAAACACACACATATATATATATATGAAAACCATAAGTAATTAATTAGATCATCATTTAGTTTAATTGCGATTTACAAACAAGTAAGTAGGTAAGTAAGTAAGTATTAACTAATTACAAAAAAAGTTGAAAGGGAGAGGTGGAGTACAGAAATTGGCCGGTGGAGAGAATCTTGCCGGCGACCAAATCATTTAAAGCCTCGGAGTAATGGACGCCATCCCAGCTGGCACAGCGCCGCCCCTCCTCCACCGTGACATTGCGGCACACCTTGAAAGGATGCTCCAACCCTGCATATAATTCAAAGAAGATAAAATTATATTTTTTCTTTAGGATTTTAGGGTTAGGGTTTTTAGGGTTTAGGGTTCAGGACCGTAGGAGGTGTAGTTGAGGAAGAGATCGAGCTTGATTGCATGGACGTCGACATAGACGATGGTGGCACCCTCCATCTCCGAGTTCAGCATCGCACACAGTCTCGCGAGGCGGGCGTTGAACTCGGCTGCGGCTTCGTTTCTCTGTGAAATGCTGTCGTACTGGTCGATGGGTATCGACACGTTCCTTCCGGCTACATTGTAGGGTAGACAACTCAATACCCCGGTGTTGTGCACATAGAAGTTCCTTCCCCCATGATCATAGATGACCTACATATATGAACATTCATTAATTAAAAAAGATTAGAGATTATTAATTGGAGATTAATTAAGTGTTATTTATGTACCTGCATAGCCCTTCCAATATTGGAAATGAGGGTGGGGATGAGAGCGAGTACATTATCGAAAGGCAATCTACCGTAATTGCCATCGAGATCGTTCTGTTGGGATGGAATTCACCATACTGAATGTTCTACAGAAACCTAACGTGAATTCCTAAACGA
This sequence comes from Leonotis leonurus, assembly GCA_026898415.1. Classification (NCBI taxonomy): domain Eukaryota; kingdom Viridiplantae; phylum Streptophyta; class Magnoliopsida; order Lamiales; family Lamiaceae; genus Leonotis; species Leonotis leonurus. The sequence continues at coordinate 20,195 of JAPKLX010000949.1, read as the reverse complement.
CTAAATTATCTATCATGTAAAGTCCGAATCATTAAGTGATGAAGAAGATGAAGACAAACCTGGGAACGCCATATCTAGATGCGGAAGAGGATTTGGTCCGGGGTTGTCTTCCAGGGGATGATCACTCTTGGTTTTCCTTCAGCAAAGTTATGATGGGGGAGAACAGATGCCAACGCTACAGTGTGATTCCCCTGGGGACCACCCATATTATTTTATTAATTAACTTTATTTGTAATTGCAAGTTAGCCCCTCAACAACTCGACAATTACACATAGGGATATATACTTTTATATAATAGCAACACATAATACATTTTATTATATATGTAACCACACTTTATAGATTTATTAGAAATTAATCTAACAATCTCCCACTTGGGCACAATATATAATTATCCTGATAATGTATTATAACTGAAAAGGTGCTTACAAGAACATGTTATCATATACTTTATGTATATAAACAATCTCGTCCATTGACTGCACTTATACAAGGACTAAAGCAGCGTTCATCAAATATAGCTCGACTAGACTGACAGTAATCACATGCACAAACACAACCAAACGACATAGATCACATGGTATAACGAAAATCAGATATGGAATCTATTTTCGAATGGTCCTCTTTAAACCTTTAAACTTTAGATGAAGGCAAATAAATACAAAATAAGCAACAAAACTGAAATCTTGATCAAGATAAAACTTCATTAAAGGTGAAGTAAGTGTGTTGCAACAAAAACGCAAATAAAAATATCGATAAGCAACATATGTAGCTCCCACTGAATCTATACAATCTCATCTAATAATGATAATCCCATACTAGATACATGCTCATGAAAGACATTAGGCACTAGGGCCTTAGTAAACGGATCTGCAATCATGGAGCCAGTTCCGATATGCTCAATCGATATCAGCTTATTCTGAACCTTCTCTTTCACAACCAGGAACTTGATGTCGATGTGCTTCGACTTTGAACAGCTCCTATTGTTGTTAGAATACAAGACTGCTGATTTATTGTCACAATAAATCTTAAGTGGTCTTTCGATTGTTTCCACAATGCGCAGCCCAGTGACAAAGTTCCTCAGCCAGATCCCGTGATCTGTAGCTTGATAACATGCTACAAATTCTGCTTCCATCGTGGAAGAAGCTAAAAGTGTCTGTTTGACACTTTTCCAAGATATAGCTCTTCCAGCCAGCAGATAGACGTATCCAGTAGTGGATTTCCTGCTGTCTTGACAACCAGCAAAGTCAGAATCGGAGTATCCAATGACCTTCAGGTTATCTGACCTTCTGTAGATTAGCATGTAATCTTTTGTTCCTTATAAATATCTGAAAATCCTCTTGGCTGCTCTCCAGTGAGTCATCCCAGGATCACTTAGATATCTACCTAGCATTCCTACTATGTACGCAATATCCGGACGCGTACATACCTGAACATACATTAAACTTCCTATTTCCGAAGCATAAGGAATGTTTTGCATCTGTTGAATTTCAAGATTGGTCTTAGGGCATTGAGAAAGGCTGAACTTTTCTCCTTTAGATACAGGGGTATCTACTGGTCTACTACCTTGCATACTAAACCTCTTTAATATCTTTTCGATATAACTCTTTTGTGACAATCCAAGTACACCTTTAGATCTATCACGGTGTATCTGAATACCTAATACAAAAGAAGCTTCCCCAAGATCTTTCATCTCGAAGTTCTCAGAGAGAAAAATCTCTTAGTATCCTTAAGGAAGTTCAGGTCATTGGAGGCCAGTAAGATATCATCTACATATAGAACCAGAAGTACAAATTTACTCCCACTGAACTTATGATATACACAATCCTCAACTACGTTCATCTCAAAACCAAATGAGAGAACTACTTCATGAAATTTGTGATACCATTGACGAGAAGCTTGCTTGAGCCCGTAGATGGATTTCTTCAGTTTACAAACCATTTCTTTCGAGTCACCTGTTTCAAAGTGCTCTGGTTGTTTCATATAGATTGTTTCTTCAATGTCTCCATTGAGAAACGCAGTTTTGACATCCATCTGATGTAGCTCAAGATCAAAATGAGCAACTAAAGCCATGATTATTCTAAACGAGTCTTTCGATGAAACCGGAGAGAAAGTCTCAGAATAATCTACACCTTCTTTATGAGTATAGCCTTTAGCAACAAGACGTGCTTTATATCTTTCCACTTTACCTTTTGCATCCCTTTTGGTTTTAAATATCCATTTACAACCAATCGGTCTTGCACCTAATGGTAATGGGACAAGATCTCATACTTGATTGTCTTGCATAGACTTATACTCTTCATTCATGGCTTCAATCCATTGAGTAGAGTGTTCACCTTGCATGGCCTGACGGAAAGTGACAGGGTCGTTTTCTATCAGTCCATTAGACTCCTCAGCTTCCATGAGGTATACTTCATAATCCTCAGGAATAGCACCCCGTCTCTCTCTAGTGGATCTCCTCAATTGTAATTGAGGTTGCTCTATAGGTTGTTCGTGAGGTTGTTGAGTTTGATCCAATTGAATGGGGATATTCTCAATGATATCACCTCGAGGTACATTCTCATCTATTTCTCGAGTAATGAAAGGTACAAGAACCTGAACACTACTAGAAGCAGCAGCACTGCTTGAAGTAGTAGTAGGATTCATATTTGAATCCTCCTCAAAAGTAATATCACTTATTCTATTTCTTCCCCCAAACTCAATATCCTCAAAGAACGAGGCAGTTCCCATCTCAAAAATAGATCTAGATGTGGGATCATAAAACTTAAAACCCCTTGAGTGTTCAGAGTATCCTATGAAGTAGCTGCTTACTGTCTTGGGGTCCAATTTCTTTTCATGAGGCTTGTAAGGCCTTGCTTCAGCTGGACAGCCCCAAATATGCAAGTGCTTAAGACTGGGCTTTCGACCAGTCCATAGCTCATAAGGTGTTTTAGTAGCAGCCTTAGTGGGTACTCTATTTAGGATATAAACTGCTGTCTTTAATGCTTCTCCCCAGAGAGACTCAGGTAAGGTAGAATGAGCTATCATACTCCTTACCATATCCTTAAGAGTTCTGTTTCGTCTCTCAGATACTCCATTCATGCTTGGTGTACCAGGCATTATATACTGAGAGACAATTTCGGATTCCTCTAGGAATTTAGCAAAAGGGCCAGGACGTTGTTCACCTGAACCGTCATATCTACCATAGTATTCACCACCACGGTCAGATCTAACAGTCTTAATGGTTCTGTTAAGTTGATTTTCAACTTCAGCTTTAAAAGCTTTGAACATGTCAATTGATTGGCTCTTTTCATGTATTAGATATAGGTAGCCATATCTTGAGAAGTCATCTATAAAAGAGATGAAATACTGTTGGCCATTCCAAGAAGCTGTAGGGAAAGGGCCACATATATCAGTATGTATCAACTCTAAGACTTCTGAAGCTTTGTAGGCTCCTAGTCTCTTTTGTTTGGTCTGTTTCCCCTTTATACATTCAACACAGACATTATAATCTGTGAAATCAAGAGGATCCAAAATTCCATCTGACACTAAACGCTCAACTCTATTTATAGAGATGTGTCCTAGGCGTTTGTGCCATAAGTTTGCAGAAGTTTCCTTATTTAATTTTCTTTTAGTACCTTTAGATTCCACATGCAGGTTTTCATTGTAAGAGTTTATTGTCTCCAACAAATATAGATTATCATAAGAGTTAAGTTAACCAGATCCAACAACCATTGAATTAAAAGACAAGGTAAATTGTCTGTTTCCAAAAGAACAAGTATAACCAAATTTGTCCAACAAACAAACCGAAATCAAATTCCGTCTAAACGACGGTACACCATAAGTGTCTTTTAAATCCAGAAAATATCTAGTCCCTAACATTAATCTAAAATGTCTTATCGCTTTCACTTCAACCGACTTTCCATCTCAAACGTAGATGTGTCTCTCAACATCACTCGGTCTTCGGTAGCTTAGGCAACCCTGCATAGAAATACTAATGTGAGTGGTAGCACCCGAATCCAACCACCAAGTATTTCTAGATACTGAAGATAAATTAACTTCAGAACAGACCAAAGCAAAGACTATACCTTTCTTAGCACGCCATTCGTGGTACTTAGTACAGTCTTTCTTCACGTGATCCGGCTTCTTGCAGAAAAAACAATTCATTTCCTTAACTTGTTTCTTCTTTGCCGGTCCCTTATCAGCAGCTTGCTATTCAGACGGCCTTTTCTTGCCTTTACCCTTAGAGGTCGATGCGACATGGGCACTTTCAGTTCGCTCTCTCTTAAGCTTTTCCTCCTCTTGAACACATTGAGAAATGAGCTCGTTAGGAGTCCATTTCTCCTTTTGGCAGTTATAGCTAGTTTTAAACTGGCTAAACTGTGGAGGTAGAGAGATTAAGGCCATAAGTACCAGGAAATCATCAGTGAATTCCATTTTCAAAGCTTTAAGCTTTGAAGCGATGTTAAACATCTCCATAAGGTACTCCCAAATACTTCCTTGTCCTTTATATCTCATCGACGTAAGAGTCGAGAGAAGTGACATCAACTCTATTTTGTCATTTTTGGCAAAACACTGTTCGAGTTCTTCAAGGAAGACTTTAGCCGAACTAACCTTTTCAATATCATGACCTCTGAAGGCCTCTGGGATATTGTTAAGCATGATCATCATACTTAGTCTGTTTGAACGGTCCCACCTCTCAACCTCCTTTCTTTGTTCAGGAGTAATTTCCTCAGTGAGAGGTACGGGTTGTTCAATCCGAAAGACTAAATCAAGATCCATGCAATCCAGCATGATCAAAAGGTATCTTTTTCAATCTTTAAAATTTGTCACATTTAACATGGGAGGTGGATTAATGCCAGAAGATAAATTATTTGCGGATGACATATTAGCTGAATTGAACAAAAGAATAAAGAATGAATCAGTAAACTTAAATGAATTAATTTATGCACAACATAAATAACTTTAGGTCCTAACTAATGGTCAATAGGTTTTATCCCCATCCGAGATACCAAGTGCACCACCAATGTCTATCCTTTGGGCTTCAACATTGGCTGCAAGCGGTACTCTCGATGTAGTGATCAAGTGATGATAGTAAGGACGTGTCGAACAACAAACAGTCTTTGGACCGTTTTATTGAACACACAAGTTCAACTAGATTACTATCACTCACTTATGTCCACAGTAAGCACAATCAACTCGGCCAAATGTGGATCTTCATTTGAGCCGATCACACAAACGCATGAGTTGAAAACGCAAAACAACCATATATAGGGCTAGATGTAGTAGTCTCCACAAAAGAGGTCACTTTGGTGACGTATTGCTTCAACTAAAACACCTAGAAAACAAATATAGCACAAAACAAACGTCGCTGCCCAATTTAGCAAGGTCAGCGACCGCTGGGCACTCAGCGGTCGCTGACATCACCTTCTATATCAAATGGAGCACGGTCAGCGGTCGCTGACCACACTTTCTGTACCATAAAACAAGGGTCAGCGGTCGCTGACCACACTCTCGGCAAAATAATTATAAAAATCAATGTCAGTGGCCGCTGGCACCCCAACGGTCGCTGACCTGGGCGTTTTGTACTACGTGAATCAGCGACGTGAAAACGCCATTTTGACCGGAATGGTCATCAAACAACGACGAAAAGTAGAAATTAAGGATATGAAACCCCAATTAAACCCTTCCCCACATGAAAGGAACATAAAATACATGATTGTACACCCATTAATTCCCAAAATCATGAATTAGGAGAATTCCCAAATTGATACAGCGGAAGAACAGAAAACAGAATTCTCCCAAAGTTTAAAACATAAAAACATGAAGGATCAATGACATCATCACATAATGTCCTAATCTCAGACTAACATAGATAGAGTGGCTCTGATACCACTTGTTGGGATGGAATTCACCATACTGAATGTTCTACAGAAACCTAACGTGAATTCCTAAACGACTAAATTCTCTATCATGTAAAGTCCGAAGCATTAAGTGATGAAGAAGATGAAGACAAACCTGGGAACGCCAAATCCAGATGCGGAAGAGGATTTGGTCCGGGGTTGTCTCCCAGGGGATAATCACTCTTGGTTTTCCTTTAGCAAAGTTCTGATGGGGGAGAACAGATGCCAACGCTACGGTGTGATTCCCCTGGGGACCACCCATATTATTTTATTAATTAACTTTATTTGTAATTGCAAGTTAGCCCCTCAACAACTCGACAATTACACATAGGGATATATACTTTTATATAATAGCAACACATAATACATTTTATTATATATGTGACCACACTTTATAGATTTATTAGAAATTAATATAACATGTTATGCCCTATGTTGAACATGTAAAGTGCACTCTCAAACTGCTTTGCGCCTTCAATTAATTGATTGATTAATGAATGAATGAATCAGTTATATTATGGAAATTAAAAAGAAGAATAATTGATTTGAGAAATGGATAGTAACCATACTGATGAGACGGTGGTGAACGGAGATATTATAGAAGCGGTCGAAGTTGGAAATCTGACTAAATGACTATGTACGGAAGAAATGGGTCGGAGCGAAGAGTGTCGGAGCCGGATAACGCGAAGTTGACGCCGTTAGAGAAGTCCGGTGCGAAGAGCTCGTGGTAAGAAGTTACGTACTTTGTCCCCAAACTCTCACCTAATTAAAATCATTCATTCATCTTTGAATTATATAAGAGTAAACAATAATCATGTAAAAAGGTAAATGAAAGTGTATTTTTCGTTAATCCATGAACAAGATCTATATCTCGATTGGAAAAAGAATCAAGAGAAAAAGAAAGAATCGGACATATTACAAATCTTACTAAAACTGCTCATTTTTTATCTGAAGCCCTGCTTGTTAGCAGTAAAAATCACGACACGTTTGCCCTTTCTTGAACGAATTTGATGAGTTACTGGTACGTTGTCTTGATATTCTCTTAATTGTTGTTCTAAATTGGTAATTAATCTGTATGACTGTGGAGGTATTTCTTTACTGATTTATCTTATTCTAGTCAATTTTCGACCATCGGAATAAGTTACTATTTGTGTTAATAAATATTTCAAATGCTTGTCTAGATTCAAAACGCATTATAGTATGCATTATAAGTGCATCATATATAACTTATTTAGTTACATACATAGGAAGTCGATTAGGAGGCGGTCGTCGCAAAGCCGGCCCGTGAGATCTCCGAAGAAAACCCGGCCCTCCGGGATCTCGAGGCGCCTCCCTAGCAAAACCGATGCGCCACCGGTGTCGCTGTTAGAGTCCCCAAAATTGAATATGAATGGCCTCCGACGGCATGCCCCGTTGGTAGTAGTAGCAGGAGCAGTAGTAGTAGCATGGATCGCCAACAACATAATCAATGAGACTTGGACTTGAACACTCAACATTTTTCTTTCTTATGTAAGAAGAAGAAAGGTAGTATTGATTTTAAGTGGATATTGCTGAAAGATAGAAAGAGACGTGTCTTAAAAGTTTTAGAGGTAAGTGTGGAATGATTTTGAAGTTTAGACATCTATTTTATAGGCAACATTTGATTAGGGATGGTACTTTGGAAATGGAACTGGAGAAATTACTGGTGTCGACCATAATTCTAAGGCTATGTTTTGTATCCATGACACGATACTCATATCAAGATAATTGCTTATAGGTTCTTGAGCAAACATAGCCTAACGGTATTTAGAATTTGAGTCTCAAATTTTTTGATATTGGAACCAGAATTGAGATTGAACTATTGGAAAATTTTGGAATTCGTTAATCTCAGTTTTTCAAACATAATTTGAAGTATATATTTAATTTTATAAATTCGGGATTTTTTTTGTCCCGTTAAGAAATTCAGGACAATTGAGACTATTTGAAAATTTTGCAATCGAAATCGAATTTTAAAAATTCCAATTTTGGAACTTTGGAGGCACAAAGTCTCGAATGAAACCGAAAGTGGGACGATAAAATTTTCGGGACACATATCCAGTCCCGACACGATATTTGCCCCTACTTTTGTCCTATCCTGGAATCTTCCAAGCAAACTAATTTTCAAATAACTTCCTAAAAGAATAAGATAAATCACATTCAATGCAACACTATTAATTAATTCTCTAAAGAAGAAAACAAAGAGATTGAATAAATTGAAATGTATTCTAAATTAAGATAACATAATAGAAACAATTCGTTTATATCAATATTATATATTTTTCAATACTCCTCATATGTGGTCTCAATTTTCGACTTTACCTGTTGAGATACTCGTTTAGTATGTTTATAATAGCCAGTGATTATCCGAGATTAATTTAGCCCGTGAGTAGTAGAGACTATTTTTGTCATAGGGGCGAGGCCAAGACAAATAAGCCAAGACTAATCCTACGTGGCACAGTTTTGAGATTGAATCACGGACTCTATACATCTAACCAAACGTTTTGTAATAATTAATACGAGACTAAATCACAGATAGTCCATCCTACCGAACAACCCTATTAATATTCAATCTTAACTAGAATATCAAAACTCGAAATTCATACTTCACAATAACCGAAACCGTGAACCCAATTGGCTATCGAATAATATTCGAAACTTGAGACCTGAATACACACTCCAAAAAGAACGGGAGAAATCAAATACCATATCTAGCTAGAAAACAAGGTCATATTATGGACAATTAATTGTTGTGCATGTGATCATATTCTCCACGAGAAGAAAAAATAAATGCCTTGAGTGGGATGATTGACTTGCTTCAAATGGGCAATGAATGTAATGGCATGTTCTCAAGAAAACTCATCAATTAACTAATTTTAAATACTATTTTTAAAATAAAAATTTGTTATAGTGAATTATAATTAGTACTTACTAGAATGTTACCCGTCGAAATTTCACGGGATTAAATATTTTATAAACTTTATAGTAAATTTTGTTTATTACTACTTGATATAACATATATATAGTCTATTTATTGATATATTAAACGTATATAGTAGAAGTCAATAATTATGTAAGTACGTAGGAGTCTAGACTATGATCGTCCCAGAATCAATTATCAAATAATTTTACAATTTTATAGATTTATATTCGTCATAAATATTAAATTCTCATAAACTCGTCTATTGTTAGACTTGTACTTACGACTTAATTTTTTTCAAACATATTTGAATTTTATACATTCATACTCATCTTAAAGTAAATAAAACAATTCGATTTTGGTTCTAAATGTTAGGTACTAAAAACTAACGGTTCCTTGACATTTTTCTAAAATATTTTTATTTCCATATTTTAATTGTATCTCTTTTATTATATATAATAAATATTTATAATTTGTAAAATTACATTAAAATTTATATATATTTTTTTGTGAAAACATACATTTGAAGGCATTTTTGAAAGAAACAACAATTCATAACTAAAATTGTAGTAATCATATTCATGATTAAGTTACAATTCCAAAATAATGGAAATGTGAACTTACAGTTCGATTACGGGTAATTGTGAACACCTCTAATTATCACCTCTTGAATAGGGCTGCCAATTTTCAACACGACATGATAATCCGACATGAGCCGACACGATATTAATGAGTTTGGATTGACTTTTATTGAGTTCAAATTCTTATCCAAATTGATCAAATAAGAACCTCAAATTTTCATGTTGGGTTCGAGTTATCTGAAATATATAAATGTTTTATAAATACAATCGTGTTGGATTGAGTCATTATCAGGTTGTTATTAAATTTAGCTATTATCGTGTTGGGTCAACCTAAAAAATGTTAGTTTATTATTTATATACATCTTTAATTAGTTTATATATATATATATATATATATATATATAAAATCTTGGGTGATTAGCGAAGAATGCCCTATTACGTAACTTAAAATGAAGAATACCCTCCTTTGTAAAAATAAATGTAAAGTGCCCAAAAAGACCATTATACCCCTGATTATTTGTTTTATTTGTTAAAAAATCATTTTTGGGTATTATTTGTTCGGAGAAACGGAGACTTTTAAGTATATCGGCTGGAAATATTCCTCGTACCCTATACTGATTCCCTTTATCGGACAGTGGGTCTAGTCTTTAACAATGCCACGTACTAAAAGTTTTGCATTTTCTGACAAAATATACTCTTTGAGCTATAAAACTTAATTAATTTCAATCGACTATCCGTGCTTCAGAAAATGGTATCAGAGCCCTAGGTTTATTAAGGAATTATATTTATTTATTGCATTTAATTATTTGCTAACGGAGGAGACGCCAAGAAAATATGGATTCGGACGCTTGTCCGAGATGCTTTTGCTACAGGTATTTTCTCCAAAAATTGGAGATTATAGAAAGAAAGCACCAAGAGAAATATCTCTTTTGGGCTGACAAGTTGGATGAAGGGACTTATGATCCTGTATCCGTAAATGAACGTTTACGGATCCTCCTTATGATGAGTAGATACCAAGATCTACGTTGAGTAAACCTCTTTCTTCAAAGAGAGGTGAACCAGCAAATGAAAATGGGACATTCAACCCATTTCTAATGAGTCAAGAAAGATGGGAGTTTACTCCAATCTTCCAAGAAATCAACCTTGATAATTCAAAATTCTCGGTTGATTTAAGGGAAATCCAGAAGATGGTGCAAAATTATAGCAACCGCCTGAGCAGATTACCCTAAGAGATAAACAGAATATTCACTCAACAAGATGAGATGAAATTCTAACCATCTTGCGAGATATTCAGAGTCGAGTAGGCCAATTGGAGATCAGATCTCGTTCAGAATGAAGAAACAAGATGCTATTCACCGAAGGGCCAAACTATCCTTTACCAGTAAAGGAGAAAGGCAAAGATCCTCAAGTTGAAAGATATGTACGATTATTTCAAGGTGAAAAATCATGAATAACCTTGAAAGAATCGGACTTGAAGATCTACAAGAGTTAGCAGAATCTTTTGCTAACATGAAGGTGATTGATCTCAAGATGAACCAACAACAAATGGTGGAAGGAAATGTTGCACATGGAGCGTTGCTTTTAAATCAACAAGCACCACCGCCACCTAAAGAAGTCATGAGATAAAGCTCGTGATTTTCATGCCGGAGCCTCGTATACCCCGACGGTACCAGACGAGGCCATACTGATGGAGAGAACCAGAATGAGGCGAAAACCTAGAATCCAAGATTCACCGGTTGGAAAAGCCACCATTGATCCTATCTATCCATATAGAGTGATGTTTGATCTTGATGAAGTTAGCTTCAAAGATCGAGAATCAGTGATCGATGAGTGGGGAGGAGCGATACGGATCGCAGCAGCTACTCTCGACGTTAACAAAGAATGATTGGTTAAAATTCTCGAAACCAGTCTTGCAGGCGTGGTAAAAATCGCCTGGGAAGGATTCCACATCGAAGTAAAAAATTAATGCTTCATTGAAGAATCCTACTCGGAAATTATCCGAAAGATGAGTGTCCTCTTCAAAGACCATTTCATTGGAGAATGATACTATGAGGGATTCGATAGAGAGAAAAGAAGAAAGCATCTATTGGCATTATATAATCTAAGACTTACAGTCTTGGATCAAAAGGCGCTCAATAAATTTCTTCAGTTCTTTACGATCTACCAACATCAGTCAAAAGCTGATGAGACGATCGCGAAGGAAATTTTCTTCTTAAAATTTCCGAGCCCATGGAGGGAGATGATGATAAGGGATTATATCCCCAAGGGCAATGACAGCATCGCCAAAAGGATGTCTTATGTACATCAAAAGCTTTCAGAGTGGTGTCAATAAGCCACTGCTCAGAAAAACCTGAAGAAGCTGCGAAGAATTAACAAAGCAGCTCATCTGAACTGTGAGGATAACGATCTTCCAGTTGTTATTGGAGGCGAGCCATCAATAACCAAAAGACGAAAGAATAGGTACCAACCCTATTCCAAAGAAAGAAATCCAAGAGGAAGATCTTGGAAGCCAAAGACGATGTGGTCTAGACAGAAGGCTAGATCATACAAAACTGGACAAAGAAGCGGACCAGCCAGAAGTAGGGGTTCGTTCCAAGGATCCAGTTCAAGAACTCCAGCAAGGAAAACTTTTAGAAAAGCTCAGACCAGAGCTAATGAAAGTTTTAAAGATTGTAATTGCTGGACCTGCGGAGCGAAGGGGCATATTTCAAAAAATTGCCCAGAAAATGAGCAAAAAGGCATGCGAAGGTTCAAGTCTACTCCAGACATCGAAGATGCCATATATTACCAGGAATTGGTACAAGTGTACCCGTTTGAACATATACCCTCAGACGAGAGTATATACGAGTAAGAAGAGATTCTTAGCAAGGATGAAGATTCTGATGGATCTACATAATCTTCAGACTGAAGCTAAGTCTTGTCATCAGGAGAGAGAAGATCGGACTGGATTTTCTAGTCGAACGATGATCTCGGCAAACCTGATCGACAAAATCATGAAGAAAACCTTGAACATTCAGAAGTATCAAAGTTTTAATGCCAGCAACCTAGACGAAGTGCTGAGGAATTTCAGTTTAGAAAGAAGAAAACATCATATCGTCTACGGAATCACTAGACAAGAGATGTCACTTCCGATCGAGTTTACTGGGAATCAAGTGGAGATGCAATTGATTCCAGCAAGCGACATCCGTGAGGATTTGGAAAAGCTTAAACCAGAGATTGCCGAAAAGATGAGATGGATTCATATCGGGGCAATACAACTAGTTCTCAAATCCACGATGTTCACAGGAATTGATGCTCCAATCGACATAGCTATATGTGATAGGAGGATCAGAAACCTAAAAGATTCGGTGATGGGAACCATCGCGGGGAATCTTTGTGCAGGCCAAGTCGTGGGAATTATCTATCCCAAAATCGCTTACAATCTCAACGACTCGGGTTTCAGTAAAGCTCTGACCCTTTATCAGGATTTTAAAAGGAAGGAGTTATTGGATGAGGGAAATACACATTATTCTACAACATATCAGATATCATATGCGCTTTCCAACTCTCATCACACAGAGTTATTTTTGGGAAAGCAGTTCATCAAGATACCTGATATCTTCAAGAAGGTGACCACAACTATTGGTCCTGACAGAATGGAGATTCCACAAAAAATGAAAGTCAACATTCGAATACAAGATAGGCATGTCATAAGACATGATCAAAGTCTTAAGATATGCTCAAGAAGATTATCCTTCCAAGGAGATAGAATTATATCTCAACCTTTTGGAAGGAAACTTATCCAAGAAGGTCAACCGCGATTCCCATGGAAAGCTCAGGTTTCAGTTAATCTAAAATGTCCAGAAGGATGGAGAGGGATGACGACAAGATTTGATACTACAAGATGGAAAAATAATTTTCCATGTAGTGTCTTGTATTATCTCCAGCAACCGGAGGTGAACCATTACAATGGAACCCTTGACCTTGGGAGTTTTATGGTAGAGGTTAAAGGAAGATCAGGACGAGAAGATGTTCTGATTCTAGGGCGGGATTTTTTGGAAAGATTCAAGCCTTGGAAACAGATGGACCAGGGGATGATGTTTACGATAGAGGAAAAACGGCTCCTAATCGTATGACGAGTCCATTCTCGATATACATTCCAGTAGGAGTGTTTTTTGAAGAATATAAGGCAGAATACTTCTCGGCTTATATTGATTCAGGTGCAGGCATATGCACAGTAAGAAGGGGATCTTCCCAGCAGAAGTTGAGGATAAATTACCTCAAATTGCTGGAAGAGATTTCTCCAAGAGAATTTTACTCTTATCCAAAGGAGTAAAAGAAGTGGAGATATTAATTGGAGGAGCAGGTCAAACACCTTGGTATAAGGTTAAAACTCCACCAATCTATTTTCATGATACGGGAGCTAATATTCTGTTAGGAAACAACTTCCTACAGATGTTCAAAAGATATACGCAGGACAATGAGAGAAGAAGATTAGTGTTCACAACCAATTGTGAGCATAAAATCATTGTTCAGAGACTGAGGAAAGCGTTCAATCGCCACATTCCAGTGGCTTTTCGCAGCAAGCATGGTGATATGAATGATGAAGGCAAACTTCGTCAACCAAAGATGAAAGATCAAAGGAGATTCAGCGAAGCAGTGCTTAGCTACATCCGTGAAGATGATCTTCAAATTGAGGAAATCCATATCCTCAAGACAACTTTGATTTCTAACAAAGAGATTAGAGTTGAAATGCAGGTGTCCCTTGCTGATGTCAAAATGAAGATCTCGAGATGCTACAATGAGAATCATTTGGCATGGTGGGAAAATAACCAACTCAAAGCAACCTTAAAGGTAAAACCAGAAAAGGTGCATGAGTTCGTCAGGTTCTGACCAATCCTGATGAACTTAAAAGATCAGGAGGATATGAGGATCATTATCAAAGAATATCTTGATTTGAAGTTGATCGAGCCAGCTAAATCGCCTTACAGCAGCCCAGGGTTTCTATTAAGGAATCATGGTGAGATCAAAAGAGGTAAACCTAGACTTGTCATTAATTACAAGGGGATTAATGATATTCTAGAGTTTGACGGATATTTTATCCCAAGTAGAGATCACATTATTAATTGCATACGCAATCCTAAGGTCTTCTTAAAGTTTGATTGCAAATCAGGTTTCTATCAGATTCGCATGGAAGAAGAAAGCAAGAAGTTTACAGCTTTCTCAACACCACAAGGGCATTTTGTTTGGAACGTAATGTCAATGGGGTTAGCTAATGCTCCCCATATTTTCCAAAGAAAGATGGATAATCTTTTTAAAGATTATTTTTCTTTTATGTTTGTCTATATTGATGATATACTAATAACATCAAAAGATATGGATGTACATATCAAACATCTTGAATTATTCGCAAATGCTTGTTATAAGGAGGGATTAGTGCTGTCGGAAAAGAAAGCAGTAATTGCTACCCAAAAAATGGAATTTTTGGGAATAGAGATCAATGAGTCTGGAATAACTTTGCAGGATCATATCGTGCAAAAGGTTCATAATTTTTCAGAAACATTGAAGGAGAAAAAACAACTTCAGAGTTTTTTGGGAGTTGTTAATTTCGCAGGAATGTTTATTAAAGATCTTGTGAAGCACAAGAAGGTCTTTAGTAGTTTGCTAAAGAAAGATGTTCCGTTTATATGGACGGAAGAACATCGACAGGGGATGAAAAAGTTAAAGGAGGAATGTAGAAATCTCCCAAAGCTTTCAATTCCACAGGATGAGGATGATCTGCTCTTCTATACAGATGCAAGTGATCATTGGGGGGCAGCTGTCCTAATAAAAATCACTCCATATGGGGAAGAACCGTACAGATATTGTAGCGGATTGTTCACTGAAAACGAGGCCATTAGATGGCATATCAACGAAAAGGAATTCTTTGCATTTGTGAAGGCTTTTAAGAAATGGCCTTTGTTTTTACTAGCAAAGAAATTTACTTTAAAAGTTGATAATACTCAGGTTAAAGTTTTCCTAAAAAACAGCATAGAATCAAAGCCTGAAAAGGCTAGATTACTTAGATGGCAAGCTTTATGTCAATATTATATTTATGATATTGTTGTAGTAAAATCTCATGAAAATATTCTTGCAGATTTTTTGACAAGAGATAGAGCCAGCTGAGATAAGTTTCATCATCCTAGTCCAAAGGCATCTCCGAGAAAATTTGGAAATGCTTCTGGAAGAATGGGAAGAGTGCACTCTCCATGTTGAGCAGATGGGGAAATTGCAATCTACCGATAAGACGAAAGTCTCCGGTAGGATACGAGCCAGTTTGCTGACCTATACTCAGTTAGGGTCGGCATTGGAAAAGCCAATCCTGCGGGCTTCCAGAAAACCTCTGGAGATAGCAGAGTTTCATGTTCCAGCACCTAAACCGGTAGAAGGGGATTCAAATGCCCCTCAAGCGAGTTCTAAGTCAGTGGAGTCTGAACCATTGGCCCAAGAAAAAGATGATGCAAAGGCTTCACTGCCTGGACCATCATGTCAACCCTCCACCTCTGGGGAAAAAGGGGGAGAGATTAGTCTCAGGCCATTGACAGACAAATCTGAGATTAATACTAATAAGATTATTTTATCCTCCTCTGAACATGCCTACCAGGTGAAATGGGAGAAACTACTTACGAGAATGGATATCAATCCTAATATTAGTAGGGTTGATGTCTCAGGAAAATATCCAAGGGTGTGGATGATGCCAGGATCCAAACCCCACGATGTCAAGCAGTGGTATGAATTTGGGGCACTCGCCTCAATTTATACTATGTCTCCATCGTTTCCAAAAATCTCGAGTCTGCCTCGATGGATTCTGGAAGCGGTGTACGAAACCTGGGCAAATAATGAACAACTTTGCCGAGGTGATACTTTGGAGCTGTATTTCATCAGTGCAGCCCCGGAACCAGCAGGAAAGAGGAATCATGAGGTCTTTCATTATATAAGGCTCAGACGACCCAGGATGAATGTCTTCAACCAAATTAAGACACCACCCAACGAGGTGCCCATGATCGCTGCCATTTATGAGGATCAAATCACAACTAGGTGAGCATGGGGATTATGGGCCTGTCTCACAGAGATGGACAAGGTCAAGTTTCCATTTAAGTTCTTCCAGATTTATATTTTCTTTATTTTTACCAACAAAATACTTATAAGCCCCGGGTAGGAAACGAACGAGGGCTGTGCTGTAAGTTGTTGAAGGAATCTACGTCTGGAAACCATAAGGTGCTCCTGGTGGTTGGACGAGGTCCCTAAAACTTCCGGTAGATACGACCTGACAGCTTATCGGTCAAAGAAGGTATGAACAATTGGTATTAATATTGAATTTATTTATACGGAAGTGTGATGGGCCTGATAATAGTTGATTGAAATTAGGTATTAAAAATGGTTTTAATTGGGAAGAATAAGAAAAGGGTATAATTGTCCAATGCACATAAATTGGATACTTTACATGTATATTTACAAAAGGGGATAGTTTTCATTTTTAGTTAGGAAATAGGGCATTTTCCACATTTAACTCTATAATCTTTAATTAGTTAATGGAATATATCTTATATTGATGAATATAGAATATATAACATAATATATGATACATATAAGAATAAGAATATACGATAAATATTATATACATACATGAAAATAAGAATATATATATATATAATATTATGCACCCTCCGTCAACGAAAGTTTTTTACATTTTGCCATTTTAGCCTGTCCACAAAACATTTTTACATTTCAAACTTTTCATTTATGGTAAGTGGACCCACTCAACTAATACACACAACTCAATTAAAAATAATAAATCATGTGAGACTCAAACTTCACTCAATACACACAATCACATAAAAATAATAAATATGGTGGGTTCCAAACTTCACTCATCTTATACTTTTACACAAAGTCAAAACAAATTATTAAAACCCGTACCGAGTCAAATTGATAAGATCTTTCGTGGACGGAGGGAGTATGTGATTAATATGATTTTTTAATTCCAAAAATTTGAGAATTAGATAAATAGAATTGAGAGATTTTAGAGTGTCACATTTGATTCAAATCATAATGGTATTAATAATATATAGATTTGAAAAGATTAAAAATTATACTTCCTATAATAAAATTCATGAATCTTAAAAATCAATTAAAAGTGACAGTGAATGTTATATACGAGTGATATGTATACTGCTATGTATAGAATTAAACTAGCTAAAATTAGTATAAAATTGGAATTAATTAAAAACAAATTAAAATTTCACTTGAACATAGAGCGTAAGATAGTAAAAATAAAGTAGAATATCGAATCTTATTATGGATATACATCTCATCAAAACTAGCAATATAAGTTCTCATCAAAATAAT
This sequence comes from Leonotis leonurus, assembly GCA_026898415.1. Lineage (NCBI taxonomy): Eukaryota > Viridiplantae > Streptophyta > Magnoliopsida > Lamiales > Lamiaceae > Leonotis > Leonotis leonurus. The sequence continues at coordinate 2,430 of JAPKLX010000949.1, read as the reverse complement.
TAATAGTAAGGTATAATAATTGCATGAATTGAATGACTTTTAGCCGATACTCTCTCCGTCCCAACTGTTATTATGAAAATGAATAATTTTACCTATTAGTTCTTATAAAAAACAATTATGTGTATATATGCGAGATAAATTATATGTAGATTGCTATATTTGAAATTTTTTAAATCATAATTATTATGATTCCATCATTATATTTGTTAATTTCAAAATTATAACATTTTCAAAAGTCGGTATTAATTTATTTAAAATATAACCACTTTACTTTTAGAAGGTTTATTCATTGTGAAGATATTGAAAACAATTATTGTAAATAACTATTTTCAAAACACATAAAGAGTTATTTATTAGTATCGTATTAACAATTATTGTAAATAACTTATTATTATTACTATTATTATTGTTTTGGGATTAATTATTAGTATTGTAATCTGAGGATTTATTTTGTCAGTGACGTACAATTTTCTTATTGTTTATATTACATAATGATATATGCTAGTACTATTCTTGGCTACTTACTTATTGACTTACTATTAAGATTCACACCTATATTTATATTAATTAATTAATTAAATTAAACAATAGATTTTCTATTATTTAATCCTGTGATATTTTCATTGTTTTAATATAAAACTAACAGGCCATATAAGGATTCAATGTTTAGAGTATATATATATATATAATTAAATTATTATTTATGACACATGTCAATATCATATTAATCATATTAACATGAGATGTCACATGATTGGCAACATAAGATCTGTTTAATTAGGGATTGAAATTATATTATTAATTTGATTTGGGTTTAATTTTAATTTCCGGTGAACTACCGACCACTTCTGTTTCCGGACTTCCCATTTGTCTACACTACCCTTGAATATATTACCATTCTGTTATTCGATTTGGTTTGTTTTCGTTACTAAAAATTATTAACTTAAAACATAAATGTTGCATAGAAATTAAAAAACATTTTATATAATATATAGTCACAATATACTCAATATATATAAATATAAAATATCATTCTATAATGCATACCATAAGAAAAGGAAAAAATATAACTCAATATAATAGTAATATCAATTAAATTATGGCATCTTTTATTAATATCAATCCATGTAAAGATACATATCTTCTTTGAATGAAATTTTGCTTTGTGATATCTCTTTTCACCATAATTGGAATTGATTATAATATAATCAATAATGATGTATATACTCATATAAAGTCTATATAAACATGAGGGAGTGAAAGTAATTAATCAAAATATATCTCTGTTAATTAACAATCATCAAATAGTTTTCATGGCTTCTCAAAAATCATTTCTCATTGTCATCATTTTCCTAATTGCCATTGGTAATCAACATCTGTTTCTCTACTAAATATTTAATTTTAGATAATTTCTAAGTTTTATATATATTACAATTATGTTTTGAAAGAGAACTAATTATAATAATTCACTAATAAACACTTATCTATTTCTAAAATTCAATAAATACCACATTTTTCAAAATACATTTTACTACAACTTCTAAACTATATTATTCAATATTATTTTTTGTTTTATTTTTAATGCTTTTGTTATGTATGATGTATCTAATGTTTCTTTTTTTTTTTGTGGAAAATTATAGTAAAAGTGTCATCAGAGGGAAGTAAGTTGAGCAAGGATTCTGTTTTCGGTAATTATGGTAAGTTTAATTAATTTTTGCATATCGAACTAGTCGGATGGAGTAGATAATTATATAATTTTTTTATTATTTTGTTACGTTTATTAAATTTAAATAAAACTCAAAAATAAATAATAATTGAGTAGGGAAGACAACGGGTTGATCTACATTCAGATCTGAAAATTTTGAAATGGATTTAGTTTCGGCTCAAATCTATTGGATCGAATAAATTGAAATAAATGTCAAAATCCATGAGATCTGCAGGTTCACGGGTCCGACCCAAATATATGCCTTTTATTTTTTATAATAAATTTTAAATATATTATAATTGATAATAAAATCATGATAATAATATGAATTGTACAATAATTAATCAAAATGACACTAGTTCTAAATATAATAGTTATAAATTTAGGGTTAGATATAGATCAAATGACTTATATTTAAAATAAATAAATAATATATATATATATATATATATATAGGCGGGTCAACATGCCAAATTTGGGTTTCTGAATCTGAACTCCATATTCATTACTGTAAAATTAAGTACTCTACATCCAGTCTAGATCCATGGGGACTCAAATATATGAATAATCCATATCGTAAAAAATGAATATGCATGCATACATCCATAGATCTGGTCTGATCGAATCATGGACACATTGTATTCATGTCATAATTATAATCTAAAATTTCGATATTTAACATGATTTGCATGCATATATGTATAAAATAAAACCTTTGATTGTTG
>JAPKLX010001395.1:10278-21700 GCA_026898415.1 Leonotis leonurus | reverse complement strand
TCTTTTTGTCTAGCTCCTTTCTGATTGTTCTGAGCTTGCCTCTGATGTCACGATCCATGTCATTTATATAGTCTTTCTGATGTTGATTAAAATCAGAAAGAATCTGGGTGGCTTTCTCTTGTATGGAGTTGCATACATCAGTCATGTGGTCTTCAACTCTAAGAGTAATCAGATTGTCCAGTTGATAGTTATTGAAGGTCTTGGGCTCTCTTTCCAAGAGTTCTTCCATGGTGTAGAAATTGACGTGTTTCTTCAACTTCTGTGCAGCACCATGGGTATATATTTCATTGCTCGGCTCACCACCAATGTGCTGACCCACTGGTTCATCATCACCTGAATCAAGGTCGATGATAGGTGTTTTCTTGGCAGACTTCTTGGATGAAGTTTCTTCCTGCTCTGGGTGTTGTTCTGCCTCTTGTTGTGGTTGACCTGCTGGTGCTGCTTCATCCATCTGGACTTCGGGTTGTGGTGTTTGCAGATCAATCTTCAAACTCTCTGCCTCTTGTTTCGTAAGACCAGAGATGAGTTGCTTGTATTCTGCTCTCATTTCTTGGATGGTGGTGACTTGTAGTAGACTCAGCAGCGTTGCTTCTTCCTTCTTGAGTTCATCAATGGTTTTGAGCTGGAGCAGTGCATCAAAGACATAGTACTCGCTGTCCTTGACCAGCAAGTAAAGCTTGATGCGTCTTGCTGCTCCCAAACTCTCTGGAAGCAGGTTGATTCCAGGAAACTCTTGCATGACAGAATGTTCGGCCTCGTTTTCCAGCAGATTGATGACACTCTCTGCTTGTTGTTTCCTTGCTTCTGCTTCATCGGCGGATTCGCCTTCCTCGTCATCCTCGCTGATTCTCTCCATTCTGCTAGGTGAGGGTGTAGCTGTTCTTGCAGGAGAAAAATCTTTCTCTGGATGTGGAATATGACTTGTTTCTGGTTCCACATCACCTGCTGGGCTTTCTGTTTGTTCTGCTACAGCCTGTGGTGTTTCTTCTTCATGTTCTGATGGTGTGTGGTCTGGCATATCAGATTGTTCTGCTGTATCTGCTGGTGGTGGAGAAGGCTCTTGTACTTTCTGTAGTCGTCGTTTCTTTTGTTTCGGTTGTGAGGCAGAGGTTTCTGTTTCAACAGAGCTACCTCGTTTACGTGTTGCCTTCTCTTTTACCACTCTTTCCTTGGAAACTTTCTCTTTCTTCTTCTCAACACTTTTAGTAGGTGGTACCCATGTAGGGTTAGAACTACCCACTTCCAGTGCTGCAACACGATGCACCTCATCAGGTATTTTGTTGAAAAATTGTGGTGCGAGTCCCAAAGACATCTCAAGCTGGTGTTGATCTTTGGGTATGGAGAGACTGGGGTTGAATTCCACAGCGTCATCCCAGACTTTCTGCTTGAAAAATCTTTCCACCATCAAACTGATCTTGGTGGAATGTCGTAGGTTTCTTCTGACTTCCACTGAAGTTCCTCTGCCTCTACTGTCCTTGGTATATGTGACCAATTTTGCTTCCTTGGCCATCAGTTCAAACAATATTCTGCTCCAGTTAACTCGAAGATTGAGAACAACCGCTGTGAGAATTCAGAATTTTTCAGGAGTCACTTGATCATACGACCCACTATGGTTCAGAAATATCCTCTGAATCATCTCGAGTAATAGCTTGAATCCTGGTTGAAGTAGGGATCGTTGAAACATTCTTCCAGTATATTTGATCGGTATCACCATCACTATTTCAACTGCTTCTTGTAGTTGCGCAGGAGTGATATCATCTAGTGTTAAGCCTTCATCTTTCAACCGGTACGTCTGGTTGATCATCTCAATGACATTGTACGGCGTTTTGCTGGTTCTATCGCCGATTGGCATTAACACGTTTGCTTCAAAGCCATGTTTATCATTCTGCCATGTTAGGTAGAATGAAGCCACTTGTTTTGCCAGGAATGCGTTAGGGTGAGAGGTAACAATATTGCAGAAACCTAACACCATAAGAACATACAGAACCAGTATATTTATATTCATCAGTTTATATGAACAAGTATAAATTCCCCACATCTAAGCAGATTAAATTAGAGCAAGGGATAAGGCATGAGCAGTTCATAAGAGAGCAATAATGAAAGTAAGATGCAGAATATAAATAACTTCAAAACCTTTGCAGCGAGTAACAATGGCGAATATTTCTTCAAGTTTTCGAAAACCGTGAGTATTAAACACAGCATAAGGTTCAGGTGAGAGAAACTTCTGAACCTCGGTCACGTGTTGAAGAAACAAAGAAGTTTGGGGTGCCATAATCAAATCGAAGATGTTTTGAGAGAGATTTGCAGAAAAGTTGGGAAATCCTTAAGTGCTTAATGATAGTAGTGCTCAGTGCAATGAAAGTGAAAGTGAACAGTCTAGTGAGATATATTGCATATATATAGCACAATAATCAATAGTAAATATTAAGGCGATAAGAAAGTGAAGGGTTGGATAAATTTTCTCCCTTTTTAGGTTTTCCCGCTTTAGTTGATTGATTTGCCGCCTTTTGTTGCGTGTGATATACACGCTAGATCCTAGGGTTGTAGGCGAGCGTGTGCGTATCTTCCTTTCCACTGCAACTTCCTTTTTTTTTTCTTGCAAGGATTTTCTCGATCCCAGTTCCCAAAGATGTGCCAATCATGACAAAAATAGAAGATTTAGTAAATCTAGGTTAGAAATTCACTTTTACAGATGTAACTTAGGTGAGTGACGTCAAGAGCACTTTAATTTCCTCAAAAAGTTCCCCCTTGACTTAGTAAATAAGAAATAATTTCCACGTGATACTCTAATTTGAGTAATTAATGACACGTGAAATTATTATTTCCTTCTTGGCACTCTGTAAATCTTGAAAGCCTTCTGTTGTTAACGTTCTGGTAGCTTTCTGTTGTTAACGTTCTGGTATTTTCAGTCTGGTAACCTTTTGCTATTTGCATTCTGGTAACTCTCTGCTTGATCTATCATCCAAACTTAGTAATCCAAGCTTTCCACATAGCATCTTAAATCTCTCTTCTGGTAGGGCTTTTGTCAGTATATCAGCACGTTGGATATCTGTATGGATTTTCTCGATCTGGATGTGCTTTCTCTCCACATGATCTCTAATAAAATGATGTCTTACATCAACATGTTTGCATCTTATGCGAAGTACTGGATTCTGTGTTATAGCTATTGCACTTGAACTATCACAGAATATTGGTATCTCTTTTACTTCAATCTCGTAATCCCTTAGTTGCTGTTTCAACCATAAGATTTGTGCACAACAGCTTCCAGCAGCCATATATTCTGCTTCTGTTGTTGATGTGGCAACAGATGTCTGTTTCTTTGAAAACCAAGATATCAGCTTGTTTCCTAGAAACTGACATGTGCCAGAGGTAGACTTTCTGTCCAGTTTGCATCCTGCATAATCTGAGTCAGAATAGCCTATTAGTTCAAAATTGTCGTCATGCGGATACCAGAGACCAACGTGAGCTGTTCCTTTAAGATATCTAAGTATCTTTTTGACAGCTTCCATATGTGATTCTTTGGGATTGGCTTGATATCTGGCACACACTCCTACTGCAATCGTAATATCTGGTCGACTTGCAGTGAGGTATAATAGTGAGCCAATTATGCCTCTGTATTTCGTTATAGGTGCTGGTTTGCCTTCTGGATCTGGGTCTATCTTTCCATTTGTCTGCATTGGAATCTTGGCTGGCTTGCTGTCTTTAACTCCAAATTTGTTGACCAGATCGTTGATGTACTTTGCTTGATTTACAAAGATACCATCTGGTAACTGTTTTACTTGCAAGCCTAAGAAGAAATTCATCTCGCCCATCATGGACATTTGATATTTGTTCTTCATTAGATCAGCAAATTTACCAGATAGATGAGACGATTGAGATCCAAAAATTATGTCATCTACATATATCTGGACCAAGAGGATATGTTCTTTGACTTTAATGACAAACAGTGTTTTGTCTACAGAACCTCTCTTGAATCCTGATTCCAGCAGAAATGTTGACAACGTTTCATACCACGCTCTGGGTGCGTGTTTCAAACCATAGACAGCTTTAGCTAATCTATATACTTTCTGGTCAGGATTTCCCTCTTCAAAACCAGGTGGTTGTTCAACATATACTTCTTCTTCAAGTATACCATTTAATAATGCACTTTTAACATCCATCTGGTACACTTTGAATTTTTTGTATGCTGCATATGCGAGGAATAATCTGATTGCTTCCAATCTGGCGACTGGTGCAAAAGTCTCGTCAAAATCGATACCTTCCTATTGACTGTATCCCTTTGCTACAAGTCTAGCTTTGTTTCTGACTACTTCTCCACTTTCATCTCGCTTATTCTTGAATACCCATTTGACACCTATTACTCCCTGATGTTTTGGTCTGTCTACCATATACCAGACTTGGTTTCTTTTGAACTCATTGAGTTCTTCTTGCATAGCAATAACCCAATCTGTATCTTTGAGTGCTTCATAAGTATCAGAGGGTTCAACACGTGATAGGTAGCAGCTGAGAAGTGCACTCTCTCCATGCATTCTTCTGGTTCTTACTCTATCACCTGGGTTCCCAACAATCTGTTCAGGAGGGTGATTGTCTTGTATCCATCTCCTCCTGCTAGTCATTTCTTCTTTTGATATCTCAGGTTCTGGTTCATTTGTTGGGTCCTCAAATTCTGGATGAGATGTTTGAAAAGGATTGTCCACTTCTGGTTCTTCAATTTCTTGATTATTGTTCCAACCATTTGTATCTCTTGATTCTTCTGGTTGATCGTGATTTTGTTCATTGTTATCTCCTTCTTCAGGTTGATTGGCTTCTGGTTGAATTCTTGATCTGTTAAGGTCCAGAATGATGTGTTCTGTTCCCCCTTGCTGTGAGCTTATTGCTTCAGCATTAGATGGAACATCATTATCATCTGTTGTATTCCAAATTAGAATATCTTCTAGCAGAATTCCTTCTGTTCTCTTTTCCTTGTTCTGGCCTTGTATATGATCATTACTCAACTCTCTGTCAATGACAAAAGATTCATCAAAGACAATATGAGGTGTTACCTCCACAATATGAGTCTTCTTGTTGTAAACTCTATAAGCTTTACTAACATCAGAATATCCTAAGAATATTCCAGGGTCAGCTTTACTATCAAAGGTTTTCAATTGTGATTTCCCATTGTTATGGATGTAACATAAACAACCAAAAGTACGGAAGTAATGTAACATAAACAACCAAACTTCATATGGTGTCTTTCCATGTCTGATGGTAACAACGGCTCTATTCTGTGTATAGCAAGCTGTAGAGATTGCTTCTGCCCAAAATTTCTTAGGTAATCCGGTTGCATTAAGCATACTACGAGCTGCTTCTTTTAACGATCTATTTCTTCTTTCAACTACCCCATTCTGTTGAGGTGTTCTGGCTGCAGATGTCTGATGTGTAATTCCCATCTGGTTACAGTAATCCTCAATTTTCTGGTTTAGGAATTCTGTTCCACGATCTGTTCTGATAGTAGTAACAGAGACTTCCTTTTTCTTGGTAATTTCGTTGAGGAAGTTTGGCAGCTTTTCCAATGTCTCTTTCTTCTTATATAAGAAGATTACCCATGTGAATCTTGAATAATCATCAATGATGACCAGAGTGTATTTTCTACCATTTATACTTAATGGCTTAACTGGGCCAAATAAGTCTAAATGTAGTAACTCTAAGATTCTGGTAGAGGATAGAGCAGATTTGCTAGAAAATGATGATCTGGTTTGTTTTCCAGCTTGACATGCTTCACAGATATGATTCTTGTCATATATTTGGTCTGGTAGACCTTCAACTAGTTTCTCTCGTGCAATCCTATTGATTGACTTGAAATTAAGATGACTTAGTCGTTTATGCCATAGCCAACTAGTTTCTGATACTGTCTTCGTGACCAGACATGTCTCAATCTGATTGTCCCATTGCACAATGTATAATCTATCCTGCAATTTCCCGGTAAGGAGTATCTCATCTCCTTCCTTGTTCTTAACAAAACAATTGTTAGCATCAAAAACAATCTGATTACCATTAGTACAGAACTGACTTACAGAGAACAGATTGTGGCTAAGACCCTCAACATATGATACGTTTGTGATGGTGGTCTTGCCAACTTTTATGTTTCCATATCCTCTGGTATATCCTTTTGAATTACATCCAAAAGTGACCTGAGGTCCTGGTTTCTCTATATAGTCTGATAGTAGGTTCTTGTCACACGTCATGTGTTTTGAACAGCCACTATCTATGATCCAGATTGCTCCTTTTGCTATCTTGTACCTTCTTGCAGTCTTCTGATCCTGCAATTAAATACACTTAGCTACCCTTCAATATTTGGGTGCTTGGTTATTAGCAAATGTTCCTTTTCGAATCCAGAACATTTTTGGGTTGGGAACAACAATATAGCAAGTGATAGTATTTCCATCATTATCAACTTTTGACACAGAATGAAATATGGATGGATGGTATCTTCTTATTCCATCATTCTTCAATCCTTTATTTGTAGGTAATGTCCTGTTGACATTCTTGTTGGGTAATGTCCTGTTGACATTCTTTTTGTGAACCCTTTCTGTTTCTGTGTAACCTGCTGGTTGTTCCTTTGTTTGATGGTACTGTCTGTTGCCAGTTTGTTTCACCATTATCTTCTGTGGTTGTTCTTTCTTGTTTCTAAGATTTATCACTTGATCTGGAATCCGTTTCCTTTCTGGTATGAATTTCATGGTGCTAGAGGATTTCTCTGAGTGACCTGGATATCCTAATCCAGATGTACCCTGTTGTTGAAGGTTGATTAGCAGCTTGGCACGTTCATCACTCTTGTATACCATTTCCTTTACTTACTTTATCTTCTCTTCAGCAACGTTGTTTCTTGTAATGAGATCTTTTACCTTAGAGTTTAGCGAATGACTCTCATTGTCTTTTCCTTTAATCTGTTCTTCCAGATCAGATATTTGAGCAACGAACTGTGTATTAGCAGTACTCAGTATCTGTTTTGTTTTCTTCATCCTATCATTCTCTTCAACTACTTCTTTAAATAATCTCTCGATGCTCGAGTAGCTTTTGAACATCTCATTGACTTCATCCCAAGAGTATTCATCTTGATCTTCTATTTCCTGTTCCAGATCAGTATTATTTGAAGAGTTAGAGTAGCAGGAATTTACCTCTACATCATCTAGACCGTTGTCTAGTCCTACATAACAATCATCCCAGTTTTCTTCTTCTTTGGCAAAGAATGCTTCATCATCTTCTGTTGAACTATCAGATAGATGACTTGAGCTAGAATCTTCTTCTTCTGCTATCATGGCTTTACGTTGAGCTTTTAGTTTTCTGTCCCTTTTAGCTCGTAGTTCTTCTCTTTGATTTTTAGATAAGTCTGGGCAATCGGTTTTGAAATGACCTGTTCTCCCACAACCATAACACGTATAGTCAGTAGGATTAGTGATTTTACTATTACCTCTACTTTCTGTTTTATCATCAGATCGTTCTGCTTCTTTGTTCTTCTGGTATCTACTCTTGTTATCTTTGTAGAACCTTCTGTACTTTCTTGATCTGATTTCCATCTTGTCCATTCTCTTGGCAATCATTGAGAATTCTTTAAGTAACTTATCATAACCTCCTTCTTCTGGAGTGGCAGATGCTGTTGATTCATCTGTTTTGCACTTCGCTTAGATCAAATAGTGCTTCTACAGATAGGTCATTAAAATCAGCACGTAGAGGTTGCATACTCTAAGAATCTTGAGATTCTTCTCTCTCTGTGTGTACTTATTCTTTTTGAAAGCAGACACTTCAAGTAGTACTTCAATGAACCTGTTCTTCATTTGTTCAATGGTTTCTCCAGGTTTCATTTTGAATTCATCGAACTTGTTACATGCTAGGGATAACTTGTTCTCGATCATTGCTTCAGATCCTAGACTGAGATCTCTCAAGGCTTCCCACATTTCTTTGGCTATATCAAGGTCTTGGATCTTAGCCAGATGAACTCCTTTTACAGTACTGGAAATAATTCCTTTAGCAAAATCATCAAGATTTGCTTCTCTTCTTTCTTCTGGAGTGTACTTTCTGGGATCTTTAAGTACTTCTTCTTTGTGTACTCCTGTTTCAGTGATACGAGTTGTTTCTTCAGTAATGGCTAATGGTCCTTCTTCAATAACCTTCCACATGAGGCAGTGATGAGCCTTGAGACACATTTTTATTCTGAAACTCCACTCTCTGTAACCTTGGATGGAGAATTCTTCGCATGCCCTGATAACAGATGATTCCATAATGACAGATAGGATGCAAATGATGAAAAAGATTTTCTAGATCTATTCAAGTAGACCACGCAGGTATTAACCTTGTGAAACAAAACAATGGTCAGTTTGAACCACTGCTCTGATACCACTTGTTGGTCCCGAAAGAGCAAGGTTTGGTGTATGGGGGGGGGGGAATACACCAAATACAAACTTTCAGTTTACTTGACTAATTTAATCAGAGAGATGTAAGCTTTCTGAAACACAGATTGCTCGATGTGATAGACCAGATTGATTTTCTAATCGATCTTGTTCTGTCCAAGTAAAGTCTCTCAAGTGAGTTATACACAGCAGAGAGTAAGATTAAGCTTAAACTCTAACAGTGTATCGTGCGCGGAATAATGGTGGACTTAGTCGGTGCTCTTGTTAAGAAAATCTTTAGAAAACTTAATCGAGTATTTAGGAGATTGATTAAGAATGCAGATTGAATGAGTATGATAGATATAGAATAAAAACAACTGAATATAAATGCAGAATATAAATAACACAGTTATTTTTACGTGGTTCGGGAAACCCCCTACGTCCACGGTCTAATCCAAACTGGATTAGATATCCACTACTAGGATACTCTTCTTATTTATACTCGCTGAGAATGAGCCACAAGTTTCAAGTACAAGCTTGATTGAAACTTATGCACGAATAAGGGTCGTGTCCCTTTACAACTTACAGAAAAACTACTGTAAACAGGTTATCTTCACGTTAATCCACTAGAAAACTACTAGCTAGTAAAGATCTCCTTCTTCTCTCGATAAGACAGACTTGAATCGAGGTTGGGTTGATGTGATTACGATCACGAACGGATTGAAGCTTTTTTTCTGATGAAAGAAAGAATCGCATGAATGTATTTCTGTAATGTAGCTCCCATTCACCATTTCAGACTTTAAAACTTCAAACATATATAGGCTCTGTTGGTCCCGAAAGAGCAAGGTTTGGTGTATGGGGGGGGAATACACCAAATGCAAACTTTTCAGTTTACTTGACTGTTTCAATCAGAGAGATGTAAGCTTTCTGAATTACCGATTGCTCAAGGTGATAGAATGAATTGATTTTCTAATCGATTAGATTCTATCCAGATAAAGTCTCTCAAGTGAGATATACAAAGCAGAAAGTAAGAGTAAACTCAAATTCCAGCAATGTATTGTGTGCAGAATAATGGTGGACTTAGTCGGTGCTATTGTTAAGAAAATCTTTTGAAAACTTAATCGAGTATTTAGAAGATAGATTAAGAATGCAGATTTGAATGAGTATGATAGATGCAGAATAAAAACAACTGAATATAAAATGCAGAATTTAAATGGCACAGTTATTTTTACGTGGTTCGGGAAACCCCCTACGTCCACGGTCTAATCCAAACTGGATTAGATATCCACTACTAGGATACTCTTCTTATTTATACTCGCTGAGAACGAGCCACAAGTTTCAAGTACAAGCTTGATTGAAACTTATGCACGAATAAGGGTCGTGTCCCTTTACAACTTACAGAAAACTACTGTAAACAGGTTATCTTCACGTTAATCCACTAGAAAACTACTAGCTAGTAAAGATCTCCTTCTTCTCTCAATAAGACAGACTTGAATCGAGGTGTGATTGCGATCACGAACGGTTTGAAGCTTTTGTCTGATTTGGAGATAGAATGCTTGAGAATATTTCTGCAGTATAGCGCTTGCGTAGATTTACAGACTTTGAAACTTCAAACATATATAGGCTCTGAATTTGAAATTCTAGCCGTTTGTTGATTGACGTGATTTGATTTGTGGATTGTCAATCAATTATATCTCTTCTTTCCTTGTAGAGTTGTTGATTGAATCTTCTATGATTGGTAAGCAGATCATCTGTGATTGCTTTCCTTCTCCGTGTCAATCAGTGATTCAATTTCCAAATCTTCAATGGAAAGTCTTTAATGCTTCATCGACAGGTTTGGTTCTGCTCTTTCTGGTTTGCTTCTAACCTTCTGGTTGTGTCCCCTCTTGTCTAGTGTCTTTCTGGTTGAATATTGACTTAGATACTTTCTGGTTGAGGTGCTTTCTGGTTGAGCATGCGTTAACCACTTTCTGGGTGAAGTACTTTCTGGTAGAGCATACGTTAACCACTTTCTGGGTGAAGTACTTTCTGGTAGAGCATACGTTAACCACTTTCTGGCTGAAGCATCTTCCATCTTTCTGGCTGAAGCTTTTCTGGTTCAACTTTCTGTTAAAGTTGATTAGCTTCATTTACTGTTTGAGACTTTCTGATTTAGCACTCTGTCTTGAGACTTGCTGGTTTTGAGTCTCCCTGGTTTAGCATTCTGTCTTGAGACTTGCTGGTTTTGAGTCTCTCTGGTTTAGCATTCTGTCTTGAGACTTGCTGGTTTTGAGTCTCTCTGTTAAAGACTTGTTGGTTCAGCTTTTTGTTAAAGACTTGCTGGTACAGCTTTTCTGTTAAAGATTGTCTTGCTTCTGCTTTCTGACTGAGATATCTTCCATCTTTCTGGTTGGACAGGTTTCGACTATCTGGTCTGTCAAAACCAACAGAAATGATACAGACATGAAAAATGCCAAGTGTGTGTATGAGTGAACATCATCAAAACTTAGAATATATTGTGGGGTTCCCAACAGGCTCTGAATTTGAAATTCTAGCCGTTTGTTGATTGGCATGATTTAATTTGTGGATTGCCAATCAATCATATCTGTTCTTTTCTTGTAGATTCGTTGATTGAATCTTCTATGAATTGAAGGCAGATCGTCTGTGATTACTTTCCTTCTTCGTGTCAATCAGTAATTCTCTTTCCAATTCTCGATGGATGGATTTTAATGCATCATTGACAGGTTTGGTTCAACTCTTTCTGTTTTTCTTCAAACCTTCTGATTATGCCCTTTCTGGTCTTAGTGCCTTTCTGGTTGAACACTGGTTAGACACTTTCTGGTTGAAGTGCTTTTCTGGTTGAATACTAGTTTAGACACTTTCTGGTTTTAAGTGTCTTTCTGTCTGTTACTTGCTGGTTCAACTTTCTGTCCGAGACATCTTCCATCTTTCTGGTTGAAGCTTTCTGGTTCAACTTTCTGTTAAAGTTGACTTGCTCCACTTTCTGTCTGAGACTTGCTGGTTTAACTTTCTGTTAAAGTTGTCTTGCTTCAGCTTTCTGTCTGAGACATTTTCCA
>JAPKLX010001395.1:0-10268 GCA_026898415.1 Leonotis leonurus | reverse complement strand
TTTCTGTCTGAGACATTTTCCATCTTTCTGTATGAAGCTTTCTGGTTTCGACTATCTGGTTTATAGAAACCAAAAGAAATGATACAGAACATGAATAATACCAAGTGTGTTTTTGAGAGAACATCATCAAAACATAGAATATTTGTGGGGTTCCCAACAATTTCCCCCTTTTTGATGATGTCAAAACCACACTGAGACAGCGTAATCAAATTAACATGTATCATGTTCTGGAGAGATTAGCTATTTGTTATTTAAGTTAAATAACAGTAAACAACAGTAAGATAATAAGACAGTAGGATATTGTCTCCAGAAAATTCCACATCCATAGATATATGAATTGATGAGTACAGGAGGACGGCAGAAATAAGACAGAAGAGAAGAATTAAAATCTATCTAAGAAAACCATCTGACTGCTCCGCCCTTCTTCATTTTCTCTCTCTGTGCATCGGAAACCAGTTGGATGCTCTCATAGATGCCATCTCTCACCCTGGCATAGTTTGGATCATGGTTGTCGATTTTATAGCCTTTGATCTTTGCCAGTTGATTGATGTAGTTTAGAATATAAGTCTTATCTGGAATGTTGCTGCCTGGTATGGTTGGGCATACCATAAACTCTTTCTCAGGGGCTTTGATCTGAATCTTGGCATTAGATGCTGCTGTTCTGATCCTCTGTACCAGCCCCTGGTCACTGAAGTTGTCCAGATATCTATTGAAGTCCTCATCCGGAATAGACTCTGAATATGTAGGCTCCTTCAAAAAGTATCTGTTCAGGATGAAGCCTTGCTTTACTTTCTCCCAGTCGATCTGATCTCCTTCTGGAGCCCATGCATCAGTGGGTGTCTGTTTCTTTAAAGATAGGTTCCAGGAGAAGGGTTTCTTCTTTTTCTTCTTCGATTGAGTTGTTGATTGAGATGACTGTTGCTGTGAGCGTTCTGTAGATGAAGGCGAGGAGAAAGGAGTTTGAAAAGATTTTTCTTTGGCCTCCTGAGCAGCTAGCTTTCTTTCTCTCTCTGCCTGTTCCTTGTAAAACTGCGCTCTGAACACTGGATCACACGCTTGATCCATGCTCACGCCGAACAGCAGTAACTCAGCAATTTGGTCTCCTTCATCCACTGGTTTCTTTCCCTTGTCCATGGGAGTCTGATGTGTGCTTGAGATGGGAGGTTGTTCTGTCCCAAGAAGCGTAGGATCTGGTCTTGGTGGTGTGGTTGGTCTAGGTTGAGCCGGTGCTGATGTTTCTGTTTCAATCACCACCTCTTATGTTTCCAGAAACTTGCTGCTATCTCTGCCTCCTTTACCTTCTGATGTTTCCCCCTTTTTGACATCATCAAAGAGGGTTGTTATAAGTGTACGCAGAGAGGCAATCTCTTCTGTCATTTGCGCCATTTTATCTTCAGCGTCAGCCTTGTACCCGAGCAATAGATTAACTATCTGGTCAGTTGCATGAAGCTTTTGCTCGAGCCTGCTGTTCAGTGGTGACAGAGTCTTGTCATATGTTTCTTGAAGTTCTTCAACGGTAGTAATGCGGTTGCTTTGAAATTCAAATTCTTCTGGGTTGGGGTACAGAAGGTCATCTAGCACATCCATCTGGTGTCTCTTCATTAGCTCCACAAACTTCTCATTTTCAAATGTGGCGAATTGTGAATGGATGAGTAAGTCAGCATTTTCCTTCAACTGAGCAGCCAGTTGAGTGCCTTTCTGTGCTACAGCAGCCGCAATGGTTTCTTGTTGTTTGGCTAACAGATCAGCTACAAGAGATGTTGTCTTTTCTGCCTTTTCTTCCATGCTGTTGAGACGAAGATTGATCTTTGCCTGTTCTGCTTCATTTTGGAGGCGGTCATCATCTATCTTTTTGTCTAGCTCCTTTCTGATTGTTCTGAGCTTGCCTCTGATGTCACGATCCATGTCATTTATATAGTCTTTCTGATGTTGATTAAAATCAGAAAGAATCTGGGTGGCTTTCTCTTGTATGGAGTTGCATACATCAGTCATGTGGTCTTCAACTCTAAGAGTAATCAGATTGTCCAGTTGATAGTTATTGAAGGTCTTGGGCTCTCTTTCCAAGAGTTCTTCCATGGTGTAGAAATTGACGTGTTTCTTCAACTTCTGTGCAGCACCATGGGTATATATTTCATTGCTCGGCTCACCACCAATGTGCTGACCCACTGGTTCATCATCACCTGAATCAAGGTCGATGATAGGTGTTTTCTTGGCAGACTTCTTGGATGAAGTTTCTTCCTGCTCTGGGTGTTGTTCTGCCTCTTGTTGTGGTTGACCTGCTGGTGCTGCTTCATCCATCTGGACTTCGGGTTGTGGTGTTTGCAGATCAATCTTCAAACTCTCTGCCTCTTGTTTCGTAAGACCAGAGATGAGTTGCTTGTATTCTGCTCTCATTTCTTGGATGGTGGTGACTTGTAGTAGACTCAGCAGCGTTGCTTCTTCCTTCTTGAGTTCATCAATGGTTTTGAGCTGGAGCAGTGCATCAAAGACATAGTACTCGCTGTCCTTGACCAGCAAGTAAAGCTTGATGCGTCTTGCTGCTCCCAAACTCTCTGGAAGCAGGTTGATTCCAGGAAACTCTTGCATGACAGAATGTTCGGCCTCGTTTTCCAGCAGATTGATGACACTCTCTGCTTGTTGTTTCCTTGCTTCTGCTTCATCGGCGGATTCGCCTTCCTCGTCATCCTCGCTGATTCTCTCCATTCTGCTAGGTGAGGGTGTAGCTGTTCTTGCAGGAGAAAAATCTTTCTCTGGATGTGGAATATGACTTGTTTCTGGTTCCACATCACCTGCTGGGCTTTCTGTTTGTTCTGCTACAGCCTGTGGTGTTTCTTCTTCATGTTCTGATGGTGTGTGGTCTGGCATATCAGATTGTTCTGCTGTATCTGCTGGTGGTGGAGAAGGCTCTTGTACTTTCTGTAGTCGTCGTTTCTTTTGTTTCGGTTGTGAGGCAGAGGTTTCTGTTTCAACAGAGCTACCTCGTTTACGTGTTGCCTTCTCTTTTACCACTCTTTCCTTGGAAACTTTCTCTTTCTTCTTCTCAACACTTTTAGTAGGTGGTACCCATGTAGGGTTAGAACTACCCACTTCCAGTGCTGCAACACGATGCACCTCATCAGGTATTTTGTTGAAAAATTGTGGTGCGAGTCCCAAAGACATCTCAAGCTGGTGTTGATCTTTGGGTATGGAGAGACTGGGGTTGAATTCCACAGCGTCATCCCAGACTTTCTGCTTGAAAAATCTTTCCACCATCAAACTGATCTTGGTGGAATGTCGTAGGTTTCTTCTGACTTCCACTGAAGTTCCTCTGCCTCTACTGTCCTTGGTATATGTGACCAATTTTGCTTCCTTGGCCATCAGTTCAAACAATATTCTGCTCCAGTTAACTCGAAGATTGAGAACAACCGCTGTGAGAATTCAGAATTTTTCAGGAGTCACTTGATCATACGACCCACTATGGTTCAGAAATATCCTCTGAATCATCTCGAGTAATAGCTTGAATCCTGGTTGAAGTAGGGATCGTTGAAACATTCTTCCAGTATATTTGATCGGTATCACCATCACTATTTCAACTGCTTCTTGTAGTTGCGCAGGAGTGATATCATCTAGTGTTAAGCCTTCATCTTTCAACCGGTACGTCTGGTTGATCATCTCAATGACATTGTACGGCGTTTTGCTGGTTCTATCGCCGATTGGCATTAACACGTTTGCTTCAAAGCCATGTTTATCATTCTGCCATGTTAGGTAGAATGAAGCCACTTGTTTTGCCAGGAATGCGTTAGGGTGAGAGGTAACAATATTGCAGAAACCTAACACCATAAGAACATACAGAACCAGTATATTTATATTCATCAGTTTATATGAACAAGTATAAATTCCCCACATCTAAGCAGATTAAATTAGAGCAAGGGATAAGGCATGAGCAGTTCATAAGAGAGCAATAATGAAAGTAAGATGCAGAATATAAATAACTTCAAAACCTTTGCAGCGAGTAACAATGGCGAATATTTCTTCAAGTTTTCGAAAACCGTGAGTATTAAACACAGCATAAGGTTCAGGTGAGAGAAACTTCTGAACCTCGGTCACGTGTTGAAGAAACAAAGAAGTTTGGGGTGCCATAATCAAATCGAAGATGTTTTGAGAGAGATTTGCAGAAAAGTTGGGAAATCCTTAAGTGCTTAATGATAGTAGTGCTCAGTGCAATGAAAGTGAAAGTGAACAGTCTAGTGAGATATATTGCATATATATAGCACAATAATCAATAGTAAATATTAAGGCGATAAGAAAGTGAAGGGTTGGATAAATTTTCTCCCTTTTTAGGTTTTCCCGCTTTAGTTGATTGATTTGCCGCCTTTTGTTGCGTGTGATATACACGCTAGATCCTAGGGTTGTAGGCGAGCGTGTGCGTATCTTCCTTTCCACTGCAACTTCCTTTTTTTTTTCTTGCAAGGATTTTCTCGATCCCAGTTCCCAAAGATGTGCCAATCATGACAAAAATAGAAGATTTAGTAAATCTAGGTTAGAAATTCACTTTTACAGATGTAACTTAGGTGAGTGACGTCAAGAGCACTTTAATTTCCTCAAAAAGTTCCCCCTTGACTTAGTAAATAAGAAATAATTTCCACGTGATACTCTAATTTGAGTAATTAATGACACGTGAAATTATTATTTCCTTCTTGGCACTCTGTAAATCTTGAAAGCCTTCTGTTGTTAACGTTCTGGTAGCTTTCTGTTGTTAACGTTCTGGTATTTTCAGTCTGGTAACCTTTTGCTATTTGCATTCTGGTAACTCTCTGCTTGATCTATCATCCAAACTTAGTAATCCAAGCTTTCCACATAGCATCTTAAATCTCTCTTCTGGTAGGGCTTTTGTCAGTATATCAGCACGTTGGATATCTGTATGGATTTTCTCGATCTGGATGTGCTTTCTCTCCACATGATCTCTAATAAAATGATGTCTTACATCAACATGTTTGCATCTTATGCGAAGTACTGGATTCTGTGTTATAGCTATTGCACTTGAACTATCACAGAATATTGGTATCTCTTTTACTTCAATCTCGTAATCCCTTAGTTGCTGTTTCAACCATAAGATTTGTGCACAACAGCTTCCAGCAGCCATATATTCTGCTTCTGTTGTTGATGTGGCAACAGATGTCTGTTTCTTTGAAAACCAAGATATCAGCTTGTTTCCTAGAAACTGACATGTGCCAGAGGTAGACTTTCTGTCCAGTTTGCATCCTGCATAATCTGAGTCAGAATAGCCTATTAGTTCAAAATTGTCGTCATGCGGATACCAGAGACCAACGTGAGCTGTTCCTTTAAGATATCTAAGTATCTTTTTGACAGCTTCCATATGTGATTCTTTGGGATTGGCTTGATATCTGGCACACACTCCTACTGCAATCGTAATATCTGGTCGACTTGCAGTGAGGTATAATAGTGAGCCAATTATGCCTCTGTATTTCGTTATAGGTGCTGGTTTGCCTTCTGGATCTGGGTCTATCTTTCCATTTGTCTGCATTGGAATCTTGGCTGGCTTGCTGTCTTTAACTCCAAATTTGTTGACCAGATCGTTGATGTACTTTGCTTGATTTACAAAGATACCATCTGGTAACTGTTTTACTTGCAAGCCTAAGAAGAAATTCATCTCGCCCATCATGGACATTTGATATTTGTTCTTCATTAGATCAGCAAATTTACCAGATAGATGAGACGATTGAGATCCAAAAATTATGTCATCTACATATATCTGGACCAAGAGGATATGTTCTTTGACTTTAATGACAAACAGTGTTTTGTCTACAGAACCTCTCTTGAATCCTGATTCCAGCAGAAATGTTGACAACGTTTCATACCACGCTCTGGGTGCGTGTTTCAAACCATAGACAGCTTTAGCTAATCTATATACTTTCTGGTCAGGATTTCCCTCTTCAAAACCAGGTGGTTGTTCAACATATACTTCTTCTTCAAGTATACCATTTAATAATGCACTTTTAACATCCATCTGGTACACTTTGAATTTTTTGTATGCTGCATATGCGAGGAATAATCTGATTGCTTCCAATCTGGCGACTGGTGCAAAAGTCTCGTCAAAATCGATACCTTCCTATTGACTGTATCCCTTTGCTACAAGTCTAGCTTTGTTTCTGACTACTTCTCCACTTTCATCTCGCTTATTCTTGAATACCCATTTGACACCTATTACTCCCTGATGTTTTGGTCTGTCTACCATATACCAGACTTGGTTTCTTTTGAACTCATTGAGTTCTTCTTGCATAGCAATAACCCAATCTGTATCTTTGAGTGCTTCATAAGTATCAGAGGGTTCAACACGTGATAGGTAGCAGCTGAGAAGTGCACTCTCTCCATGCATTCTTCTGGTTCTTACTCTATCACCTGGGTTCCCAACAATCTGTTCAGGAGGGTGATTGTCTTGTATCCATCTCCTCCTGCTAGTCATTTCTTCTTTTGATATCTCAGGTTCTGGTTCATTTGTTGGGTCCTCAAATTCTGGATGAGATGTTTGAAAAGGATTGTCCACTTCTGGTTCTTCAATTTCTTGATTATTGTTCCAACCATTTGTATCTCTTGATTCTTCTGGTTGATCGTGATTTTGTTCATTGTTATCTCCTTCTTCAGGTTGATTGGCTTCTGGTTGAATTCTTGATCTGTTAAGGTCCAGAATGATGTGTTCTGTTCCCCCTTGCTGTGAGCTTATTGCTTCAGCATTAGATGGAACATCATTATCATCTGTTGTATTCCAAATTAGAATATCTTCTAGCAGAATTCCTTCTGTTCTCTTTTCCTTGTTCTGGCCTTGTATATGATCATTACTCAACTCTCTGTCAATGACAAAAGATTCATCAAAGACAATATGAGGTGTTACCTCCACAATATGAGTCTTCTTGTTGTAAACTCTATAAGCTTTACTAACATCAGAATATCCTAAGAATATTCCAGGGTCAGCTTTACTATCAAAGGTTTTCAATTGTGATTTCCCATTGTTATGGATGTAACATAAACAACCAAAAGTACGGAAGTAATGTAACATAAACAACCAAACTTCATATGGTGTCTTTCCATGTCTGATGGTAACAACGGCTCTATTCTGTGTATAGCAAGCTGTAGAGATTGCTTCTGCCCAAAATTTCTTAGGTAATCCGGTTGCATTAAGCATACTACGAGCTGCTTCTTTTAACGATCTATTTCTTCTTTCAACTACCCCATTCTGTTGAGGTGTTCTGGCTGCAGATGTCTGATGTGTAATTCCCATCTGGTTACAGTAATCCTCAATTTTCTGGTTTAGGAATTCTGTTCCACGATCTGTTCTGATAGTAGTAACAGAGACTTCCTTTTTCTTGGTAATTTCGTTGAGGAAGTTTGGCAGCTTTTCCAATGTCTCTTTCTTCTTATATAAGAAGATTACCCATGTGAATCTTGAATAATCATCAATGATGACCAGAGTGTATTTTCTACCATTTATACTTAATGGCTTAACTGGGCCAAATAAGTCTAAATGTAGTAACTCTAAGATTCTGGTAGAGGATAGAGCAGATTTGCTAGAAAATGATGATCTGGTTTGTTTTCCAGCTTGACATGCTTCACAGATATGATTCTTGTCATATATTTGGTCTGGTAGACCTTCAACTAGTTTCTCTCGTGCAATCCTATTGATTGACTTGAAATTAAGATGACTTAGTCGTTTATGCCATAGCCAACTAGTTTCTGATACTGTCTTCGTGACCAGACATGTCTCAATCTGATTGTCCCATTGCACAATGTATAATCTATCCTGCAATTTCCCGGTAAGGAGTATCTCATCTCCTTCCTTGTTCTTAACAAAACAATTGTTAGCATCAAAAACAATCTGATTACCATTAGTACAGAACTGACTTACAGAGAACAGATTGTGGCTAAGACCCTCAACATATGATACGTTTGTGATGGTGGTCTTGCCAACTTTTATGTTTCCATATCCTCTGGTATATCCTTTTGAATTACATCCAAAAGTGACCTGAGGTCCTGGTTTCTCTATATAGTCTGATAGTAGGTTCTTGTCACACGTCATGTGTTTTGAACAGCCACTATCTATGATCCAGATTGCTCCTTTTGCTATCTTGTACCTTCTTGCAGTCTTCTGATCCTGCAATTAAATACACTTAGCTACCCTTCAATATTTGGGTGCTTGGTTATTAGCAAATGTTCCTTTTCGAATCCAGAACATTTTTGGGTTGGGAACAACAATATAGCAAGTGATAGTATTTCCATCATTATCAACTTTTGACACAGAATGAAATATGGATGGATGGTATCTTCTTATTCCATCATTCTTCAATCCTTTATTTGTAGGTAATGTCCTGTTGACATTCTTGTTGGGTAATGTCCTGTTGACATTCTTTTTGTGAACCCTTTCTGTTTCTGTGTAACCTGCTGGTTGTTCCTTTGTTTGATGGTACTGTCTGTTGCCAGTTTGTTTCACCATTATCTTCTGTGGTTGTTCTTTCTTGTTTCTAAGATTTATCACTTGATCTGGAATCCGTTTCCTTTCTGGTATGAATTTCATGGTGCTAGAGGATTTCTCTGAGTGACCTGGATATCCTAATCCAGATGTACCCTGTTGTTGAAGGTTGATTAGCAGCTTGGCACGTTCATCACTCTTGTATACCATTTCCTTTACTTACTTTATCTTCTCTTCAGCAACGTTGTTTCTTGTAATGAGATCTTTTACCTTAGAGTTTAGCGAATGACTCTCATTGTCTTTTCCTTTAATCTGTTCTTCCAGATCAGATATTTGAGCAACGAACTGTGTATTAGCAGTACTCAGTATCTGTTTTGTTTTCTTCATCCTATCATTCTCTTCAACTACTTCTTTAAATAATCTCTCGATGCTCGAGTAGCTTTTGAACATCTCATTGACTTCATCCCAAGAGTATTCATCTTGATCTTCTATTTCCTGTTCCAGATCAGTATTATTTGAAGAGTTAGAGTAGCAGGAATTTACCTCTACATCATCTAGACCGTTGTCTAGTCCTACATAACAATCATCCCAGTTTTCTTCTTCTTTGGCAAAGAATGCTTCATCATCTTCTGTTGAACTATCAGATAGATGACTTGAGCTAGAATCTTCTTCTTCTGCTATCATGGCTTTACGTTGAGCTTTTAGTTTTCTGTCCCTTTTAGCTCGTAGTTCTTCTCTTTGATTTTTAGATAAGTCTGGGCAATCGGTTTTGAAATGACCTGTTCTCCCACAACCATAACACGTATAGTCAGTAGGATTAGTGATTTTACTATTACCTCTACTTTCTGTTTTATCATCAGATCGTTCTGCTTCTTTGTTCTTCTGGTATCTACTCTTGTTATCTTTGTAGAACCTTCTGTACTTTCTTGATCTGATTTCCATCTTGTCCATTCTCTTGGCAATCATTGAGAATTCTTTAAGTAACTTATCATAACCTCCTTCTTCTGGAGTGGCAGATGCTGTTGATTCATCTGTTTTGCACTTCGCTTAGATCAAATAGTGCTTCTACAGATAGGTCATTAAAATCAGCACGTAGAGGTTGCATACTCTAAGAATCTTGAGATTCTTCTCTCTCTGTGTGTACTTATTCTTTTTGAAAGCAGACACTTCAAGTAGTACTTCAATGAACCTGTTCTTCATTTGTTCAATGGTTTCTCCAGGTTTCATTTTGAATTCATCGAACTTGTTACATGCTAGGGATAACTTGTTCTCGATCATTGCTTCAGATCCTAGACTGAGATCTCTCAAGGCTTCCCACATTTCTTTGGCTATATCAAGGTCTTGGATCTTAGCCAGATGAACTCCTTTTACAGTACTGGAAATAATTCCTTTAGCAAAATCATCAAGATTTGCTTCTCTTCTTTCTTCTGGAGTGTACTTTCTGGGATCTTTAAGTACTTCTTCTTTGTGTACTCCTGTTTCAGTGATACGAGTTGTTTCTTCAGTAATGGCTAATGGTCCTTCTTCAATAACCTTCCACATGAGGCAGTGATGAGCCTTGAGACACATTTTTATTCTGAAACTCCACTCTCTGTAACCTTGGATGGAGAATTCTTCGCATGCCCTGATAACAGATGATTCCATAATGACAGATAGGATGCAAATGATGAAAAAGATTTTCTAGATCTATTCAAGTAGACCACGCAGGTATTAACCTTGTGAAACAAAACAATGGTCAGTTTGAACCACTGCTCTGATACCACTTGTTGGTCCCGAAAGAGCAAGGTTTGGTGTATGGGGGGGGGGG
>JAPKLX010001278.1:0-23472 GCA_026898415.1 Leonotis leonurus | reverse complement strand
GGCTTAACTGGACCAAATAAGTCTAAATGTAGTAACTCTAAGATTCTGGTGGAGGACTGAGCAGATTTGCTAGAAAATGATGATCTGGTTTGTTTTCCAGTTTGACATGCTTCGCAGATGTGATTCTTGTCATATATTTGATCTGGTAGTCTTTCAACTAGTTTCTCTCGAGCAATCTTATTGATTGTCTTGAAATTGAGATGACTTTGTCGTTTAAGCCACAACCAGCTAGTTTCTGATACTGTCTTAGTGACCAGACATGTCTCAAACTGATTGTCCCATTGCACTATATATAATCTATCCTGCAATTTCCCTGTAAGGAGTATCTCTTCTCCTTCCTTGTTCTTAACAAAACAATCATTAGCATAAAAAATAATCTGATTACCATTAGCACAGAACTGACTTACAGAAAACAGATTGTGGCTAAGACCCTCAACATATGATACATTGGTGATGGTGGTCTTGCCAACTCTTATGTTTCCATAACCTCTGGTATATCCTTTTGAATTACATCCAAAGGTGACCTGAGGACCTGGTTTCTCAATGTAGTCTGATAGTAGTTTCTTGTCACATGTCATATGTTTTGAACAGCCACTATCTATGATCCATATTGTACCTTTTGCTATCTTGTATCTTCTTGCAATCTTCTGATCCTGCAATTAAATACACTTAGCTACCCTTCAATATTTGGGTGCTTGATTATTAGCAAATGTTCCCTTTCGAATCCAGAACATTTTTGGGTTGGGGACAGCAATATAGCAAGTAATAACATTTCCATCATTATCAACTTTTGACACAGAATGAAATATAGATGGATGATATCTTTCTATTCCATCATTCTTCAATTCTTTACTAGTGAGAACTGTCCTGTTGACATTCCTGTTGGGTAATGTCCTGTTGACATTCTTTTTGTGACCCCTTTTTGTTTCTGTGTAACCTGCTGGTTGTTCCTTTATTTGATGGTACTGTCTGTTGCCAGTTTGTTTCACTATCATCTTCTGAGGTTGTTCTATCTTATTTCTAAGATTTATCACTTGATCTGGTATTTGTTTCCTTTCTGGTACGAATTTTATGGTACTAGAGGATTTCTCTAAGTGGCCTGGATATCCTAATCCAGATGTACCCTGTTGTTGAAGATTTATTAGCAATTTGGCACGTTCATCACTCTTGTATACCATTTCCTTCCCTTTCTTTATCTTCTCTTCAGCAACGTTGTTTCTTGTAATGAGATATTTGATTTTAGAGTTTAGTGAGTGAATCTCATTGTCTCTTCCTTTGATCTGTTCTTCCAGATCAGCTATTTTAACAGCGAACTTTGTATTAGCAGTACTCAGTATCTGTTCTGTTTTCTTCATCCTATCATTCTCTTCTACTACTTCTTTAAATAATCTCTTGATGCTTGAGTAACTTTTGAACATTTCATTGACCTCATCCCAAGAGTATTCATCTTGCTCTTCTATTTCCTGTTCCAGATCAGTATCATTTGAAGAGTTAGAGTTGCAGGAATATACCTCTACATCATCTAGACCGTTGTCTAGTCCTACATAGCATTCATCTCAGTTTTCTTCTTCATTGGCAAAGAATGCTTCATCATCTTCTGATGAACTATCTAACAGGTGACTTGAGCTAGAGTCTTCTTCTGCTATCATGGCTTTGCGTTGACTTTTTAGTTTTCGATCCCTCTTAGCTCGTAGCTCTTCTCTTTGACTTTTAGATAGGTCAGGGCAGTCTGTTTTGAAATGGCATGTTCTCCCACAACCATAACAAGTATAGTCAGTAGGATTAGTGAATTTACCATTGCCCCTACTTTCTGTTTTGTCATCAGATCGTTCTGCATCTTTGTTCTTCTGGTATCTGCTCTTGTTGTCTTTATAGAACCTTCGATACTTTCTCGATCTGATTTCCATTTTATCCTTTCTCTTGGCAATCAGTGAGAATTCCTTCAGCAGTTTGTCATAACCTCCTTCTTCTGGTGCAGCAGATGATTCAGATTCATCTGTTTTGCACTTCGCTTTGAAGGCAGTCTCTTTCTCCTTCTTTGAGTTATTCTCGTTCCTTTTACTGGAGGAATGATCTAGTCCATGAATCCTTCTGATGTCGCATTCATGAACAGCTAAGTGATCAGATAATGCTTCTACAGACAGATCATTGAAGTCAGCGCGTAGAGGTTGCATTGCTGAGTAGATCTCCCAGCTTGATGGCAATGCTCAAAGAATCTTGAGGTTCTTCTCTCTTTGGGTGTATTTGTTTTTGTTGAAAGCAGACACTTCAAGTAGCACTTCAATGAACCTGTTCTTCATCTGCTCGATGGTTTCTCCAGGTTTCATCTTGAATTCATCAAACCTGTTGCATTCCAGAGATAACTTATTTTCAATCATTGCTTCAGAACCTAGGCTGAGTTCTCTTAGTGCTTCCCACATTTCTTTGGCTGTGTCAAGATCTTGGATCTTAGCCAGATGAACTCCTTTTACAGTACTGGAGATAACTCCTTTGGCAAAATCATCAAGATTTGCTTCTCTTCTTTCTTCAGAGGTGTACTTTCTGGGATCTTTTAGTACAGCTTCTTTGACTACTCCTGTTTCTGTAATACGACTTGTTTCTTCTATAATAGCTAATGGTCCTTCTTCTATTACCTTCCACATCAAGCAGTGATGAGCTTTGAGACACATCTTGATTCTAAAACTCCATTCTCAGTAACCTTGGATGGAGAATTCCTCGCACGCCCTGATAACAGATGACTCCATAATGACAGATAGGATGCAGATGATGAAAAGATTTTCTAGATCTATTCAAGTTGACCACACAGGTATTAACCTTGTGAAAACAAAACAATGGTCGTATGAACCACTGCTCTGATACCACTTGTTGGTCCCGAAAGAGCAAGGTTTGGTGTATGGGGGGGGGGGAATACACCAAATACAAACTTTTCAGTTTACTTGACTAATTTAATAAGAGAGATGTAAGCTTTCTGGATTACAGATCGCTCAAGGTGACAGATCAGATTGATCTCTTAATCGATTTGATTCTGTCCAAGTAAGGTCTCTCAAGTGAGTTATACAAAGTAGAGAGTAAGAGTGAACTTAATCTCCAACAGTGTATCGTGTGCGGAATAATGGTGGATTTTAGTTGGTGCTCTTTATTATGAAAATCTTTTGAAAACTTAACCAGATATTTAGAGGATTGATTAAGAATGCAGATTGAATGAGTATGATAGATAGAGAATAAAAACAACTGAATATAAATGCAGAAATTAAATAACGCAGTTATTTTTACGTGGTTCGGGAAACCCCCTACGTCCACGGTCTAATCCAAACTGGATTAGATATCCACTACTAGGATACTCTCTTATTTATACTCGCTGAGAACGAGCCACAAGCTTCAAGTACAACTGGTTTGAAACTTATGCACGAATAAGGGTCGTGTCCCTTTACAACTTACAGAAAACAGATTGTAAACAGAATATCTTCACGTTAATCCACTAGAAGGCTACTAGCTAGTAAAGATCTCCTTCTTCTCTCGATAAGACAGACTTGAATCGAGGTTGGTGTGATTGCGATCACGAACGGTTTGAAACTTATTGTCTGAGAGTGAGATAGAATTGCTTGAGAATGTCTTTTTCAAATGTAGCGCTTCTTCTTTTTCAGACTTTAAAACTCCAAGTATATATAGGCTTTGAATTTTGAAATTTAGCCGTTTTTGTTGATTGGCGTGATTTGATTGTGATTGCCAATTAACGTATTTCATCATATCTCTTCCTTCCTTGTAGAGTTGCTGACTGAATCTTCTATGAATGGAAAGCAGATCAACTGTGATTACCTTCCTTCTTCATGTCAACCAGTGATTCTTCTTCCAATTCTTGATGGATGGATTTAATACTGACGTGGTAAGTAGATATGGTGATTAGGACAATGTCATCTGGTGGTTTTGACAGCTCTATCGATCTGTTGCCACCTCTGTCTGGTTGGTTCAACTCTTTATCTGGTTGGAACCTTCTGGTTAATCCCTTTCTGGTTTTAGTACCTTTCTGGTTGAACACAGGTTGAGTACTTTCTGGTTGAACAACTTTCTGTTAACGTTGATTTGCTCCAACTTTATGTTCGAGACTTTGCTGGTTCAACTTTCTGTCTGAGACTTGCTGGTTTCAACTTTCTGTCTAAGACTTGCTGGTTTCATCTTTCTGTCTAAGCCTTGCTGGTTTCAACTTTCTGTTAAAGTCATCTTATTCCAGCTTTCTGTCTGAGACCTCTTTCATCTTTTTGTTTGAAGCTTTCTGTTTCAAACTTTCTGTTTGAGATTATCTTGCTCCAACTTTCTGTTACATATACACAAAATAGAGATAGTACAGAACATGTATAATATCAAGTGTGTTTTTGAGAGAACATCATCAAAACTTAAATTATTTGTGGGGTTCCCAATAATTTCCCCCTTTTTGATGATGTCAAAACCACACTTAATTCAGCGAAGCCATAGTGACATGTACCATGTTCTGGAGAGATTAGCCATTTTGTTATTTAAGATAAATAACAGTAAGTAACAGTAAGATAATGAGACAGTAAGATTTTGTCTCCAGAAAACTCCAAATAGATATATGAATTGATGAGTACAAGAGGACGGCAGAAATAATAGATAGATAAAAGACAGAAGATAAGAATAAAAATCTATCTAAGAAAACCATCTGGCTGCTCCGCCCTTCTTCATTTTCTCTCTCTGTGCATCAGAAACCAGTTGGATGCTCTCATAGATGCCATCTCTTACCCTGGCATAGTTTGGATCATGGTTGTCGATTTTATAGCCTTTGATCTTTGCTAGTTGGTTGATGTAGTTTAAAATATATGTCTTATCTAGGATGTTGCTGCCTGGTATGGTTGGGCACACCATAAATTCTTTCTCAGGGGCTTTGATCTGAGTCTTGGCATCAGATGCTGCTGTTCTGATCCTCTGTACCAGCCCCTGGTCACTGAAGTTGTCCAGATATCTATTGAAGTCCTCATCTGGAATAGACTCTGAAAATGTAGGCTCCTTATGTCAATCGTAGATTCTCTACCTAAACCCTGTTGGATGGGCATCAACTTTGACGTGGCAAGATGGTATGATGTGTAGGAAGATGTCATCTGGTGGTTTGATGACTCTATCGATTTGGTGCTTCGCTGTGATCATCGATCTGGTCAGTGATCTGGTCACTGTCTGTTACAGCGGATCGATTTCTTCTTGGTGTGAAATCTTGGCCTTACTCCTATACTATTTATAGAAATGACTTCTATAGGAATAATTCCTTAACATGTTAAGTCATCTCCTAATCTGTTCTCTATCAGAATTCACTTTACATGTAGTGATCTGTTAACACGTAGAACAGTTTAATACCAAAAAGACTAAGTGTGTTTCGAGAGATCATCATCAAAACTAAGATACTTTAGGGTTCCCAACAATTTCCCTCTTTTTGATGATGTCGAAACCACACTTTACAAAAATATCCTAATAACTCATTAAGAGTGATCTGGTTTGATGGCCAGATTGATTATGTTTCGTTATTAGCTTATAACGATTAAAGCAGTTTGTATATGTGTTCTGGACAATAAGTTGTTGTCATCAGAAACTCAAATGTACTTTTATAGATAAGAGGCAAGAATAAGTCATAATACATCAAAAAAAGTGGAATTACAGAGAGTAAAGATGTGAAAGTAAATAACTATCTGCTTTTCCTCCTCTCTTCCTGTTGCTTTTTCATCTTGGCCCTGGTTTCGTCAGATATGAGCTGAACGCTCTCATATACTCCCTCTCTCACCCTTATGTAATCTGGATCTTCAGCGTCTATCTTGTAGCCTCTATTCTCTCATATACTCCCTCTCTGCACGCTCAGTGCCAGGTATGTTGGGGCAAGTTCTGAATTCCCTCTCCGGGGCAGTTATTGTAATCTGGGCTTTTGCTGCTGCTTCTCTTATAGCTTCCACCAGATCTTTTGCATCGTTTAAGTCCAGGTAGAGGTTGAATGCCTCATTAGGTGTCCCCTCGCTGTATGCTGGTTCTTTGAGAAAATAGCGACACATAATGAAGCCATATCGTAGTCTTTCCCATCCCTCCTTTAAGTTTTCTGGGACCCAGTTGGTCTCTCCTTCTTTAGTCTTCATGGTCCTGATGGGAGCAGATGAGGACCAACCGAATCCAGATCGTTTCTTCTTCTTCAGTGGTTGACTTGATTTGCTTGAGGATGATCTAGATGCTTTCTGTGTTGGGGCAGATGGTGGGCTGGAACGTTCTGGTGTTATCTGCTGCTCAGGTTGAGCCTTTTTCATTTCATCCGTGGCACCAGATTGCAACTTCCCCTTCGCAATCATCCCCTTCCCTTTCTCAACCACTGTCTTCTTTCCTTTCCTGGATCCTTCCCCCTTTTCGACATCATCAACATACATAGTGATGAGTGCTTTAAGGGAAGCGATCTCCTCCTTCATCTCCTTGACCTCTTTCTCTGAGTCTATCTTACGAGTAAGCAGAGAGGTGATGTTTAAGTTTGAGTCATCGATCTGCTTTTGAAGTGATTTCGTTGCCTGGCCCAGATTGGCAGTGACATTCTCTTGCTCCTCCTTTATCACTCCAATCTCATCAAAGAATGAGTCAATCATGGTCTTTGTGGGATAGCGTAGATCGCTTAATTTCCTCTCCACAAAGTTCTTCCCATCGTTCTCAAATTTTCTGAACATCGCTCTGGTTTCTCAGTTAGCTGCTTTTATCACTTCGCCAGCGATGCCATCTGTCTGCTCTTTGACAATTGCATGGACCATGTCCTTCTCTTTCTTTGCAAATTCTGTCATAATCTTGTACATCTCATTAATTTTAAGCTCCATGGTGACTAGAGTCTGATCGATCTGTGCCTTACTCTCCTCTACAGCAGATCGATCATCGTCCATCTTTTTTCTCAGTTCTTCTAACTTCAGTATACAGACTCTCCTCTGTTCTGAGTCGACCTGGTCCACATGGGATTTCAAGTGATTGTTGAATTCAGTGAGTATCCTGGTGGCCTGGTCTTGGACTGTTGAGAGAGTCCCGTACATGAACTTGTCAACCTTGTTTGAGATTAGATCTCTCACTTGTTCATTAGAGAGTGATTGATGTTGGGTCATCAATATCTCCTCAAGGTTGGTCGTCTCCACAAACTCCTCCATAGTAGCTGCGACAACGGGGGTATATATGTCATCTGTTAATTTTCCACCCACCCTCTGTCCAGCTGGCTCAGCTTCCTCTCGAGGATAGTCCACCACTGCAATCTGAATCTTGCTTGTCTTGGCTGGTTCCCCCTCAGCCTGTGCAGTGGTTTCCACTATCTGTTCCTCAACATCAGCCATGTGCTGATCTGGTTCTGACTCAGGATTGCTGCACCCTGTTGGTGAGCATCAGAAGGTCCAGCTTCAACTTCTACTTCCTCAACTACTTTCTCCTCAATGCTCTCATAAAATTCCAGCATATCTGCTTTTTCATATTCAGATCTGAGGTCGATCTTGAGTTCGTTGGCTTCAAATTTAGACATGCCTAGGATGTCTGGTTTGTATGTCTTCCTTAACTCAGCAATAGAAGAGGCAGTGAAAATGTTGAGCAAGGTGGCTTCTTCAATCTTCAGAGCATGTATTGATCTGGTTCGGAGAAGGGCATCAAGGACATAGAATTCTTTGTCCTTGATGAGCAAAAGAAATTTGAGTCCTCTAGCTGCTTCATAACTTTCTGGAGTGAGCTGTATCCCAGGAAATGTCCTAAGTACAGAGTGATCTGCTTCTGTTTCAAGCATTTTCACAACAGTCTCTGCCTTTTTCATTTCTTCCTCCTCATCAGTAGATTCATCTTCTCCTTTGACTTCCTCATCGATCTGCTCTAAAGGTTCAGCAGATGATGGACTTGTAGTATGAGCTGGAGAAAAATCCTTGACCTGGCCTGGGTCCAAGGATGAGATAGGAACCACGTCCTCTGGTGGTCCAGCCACCAAAATTTCCTCCTCCTCAACCTCCTATTGAGGGATGACAGTTTCTTCAGCCTGGGTTTCCTCCACAGGTTCTGCAAGTTTTTGTAACCTCCTTCTCTTTTGTTTCGGTTGTTGGGCTGCAGTGGAGGCGTCAGTATCGACTGAGCTCGCCCTCCTTGTAATTCTTTTGGTGGGGGTCCTTTCGACTTGTTTCTCTTTTGTAACTTTGGATTTTGTGGATTTCTCTGCAGGGGTAGATGGTGGGACCCAGATCGGGGTTAGTCACCCTTGGAATCAGGTTAGAAGAAATGCCCATAGACATTTCAATCTGGTGCTGGTCCTTCGGAAAGTGCAATCTGGTGTTAAACTCTACTATGGTATCCCACTTGTGTTGTGCAAAGAAGGATTCCAGCATGTAGCTGATTTTGGTGGAGTGCCTTAAGCTGCTCCTCTTCTCCTCAATCCCAGGGTTGCCTCCTTTAACAAAAGTAATCATCTTGGCCTCCTTAGCCAAGAGATCAAATAGTATTCTGCTCCAGTTAACCGGTAGGTTAAGCACGACAACAGCCAGGATCTTGAACTTCTCGGGAGTGACCTGGTCGTAAGAGCCATTGTGGTTCAAGAAAATTCACTGGACAAACTCAAAAATAATCTTGAATTCGGGTGCGAGTAGGGCTCTGTTGAACATCTTGTTCAAGTAGCGAATGGACACTACCATCACCATCTGCACAGCCTCCTGAAGTTGCTCTTCGCTTATGTCTCCCAGAGTGAGACCTTCATCCTTCAAATTGTAAATATTGTCAATAATGTTTAGTACGTTGTATGTGGTATTGCTGATGGTATTGCCTTTGCTAACCCTGATGGTTGCTTCATTTCCACCCTTCTCTCCTTGCCACGAGAGATAAAATGCAGCTACTTCTTTGGGCAAGAAGTGGACAGGATGGGTGGTAATGATATTGTGAAATCCTACAGCAAAGTCAAAACAATGTATATATGTGAGCACTATCCTTCCATCAATGAAGTATGAGTGCCCAAATAGCAGTTTCTATACTACAGTGCAAGTGTTCATAAGAATGCAGAATAGATAAAGCAGATTTTCAGTATAAGTTTAATGAAAACTCAAGGCATTCAAAACATAGAGCAGTTAAAAGAAAACTCATAAATTTTAAACCTTTGCAGCGTCTAACAAGGTCGAAGGCCTTGTCCAGTTTATGAAAACCGAAGGTATCAAGTACTGCGAAGAGATCTTGATGAATATATGGTTTCAAGAAGTTCACTTGCTCAAGAAGTAGTGAAGATTTGGGTGCCATATTGGTAAAAACAGAGAGGTTTTTGAAGATTGAGAGAGTGTGGGTGATAGTCGAAGATTTGAAGTGTGGGTGATAGTCGAACCGCCTTATCAAATATATATAAAAGAAAAAAGAGATAAGTAAGGTAATAATATAAATTAATATCCTTCCCTTTTTCAGCTTTTCCCGCCTTTCCAAGGTATAGACTTGCAGTCTATTACCGCCTCTATTATGCGTATGATACACGCGCTTTTGATCCTAGGGATGTAGTGTGGCGCGTGTTTGTTTACACTGTCAAAAGTGCTTCCTTTTTCTTGATTTGGTAAATATCTCCTTGATCACTGTTCCCAAACATAGTATCAATCATCACAAACATAGTCGCCGTAAATTGTTGACTTTCCCCCTTAACCAAGTAATGGGATAATTAATAAAAAAAATTTTAATTAATATTCATGTGGCTGCTAGTCATCTGGTCAAGATCGATCTCCTTATTAACGAACTGTTGTCAGCATTATCGATCTGTTGTTGCCACTTTCCAATTTGGATATCAATCTAGTGTGATGAACTTTTACTGATTCTCAGTTGGAATTTGATTGATCTGTTTGACTATTAACATGTACTTAGTGATCTGGTGTCAATTCCCAGTTGGAATTTTACATGATCTGGTCTTTATCAATCTGGTTCTAATTCCCTGTTGGAATTTTACATGATCTGGTCTTTATCAATCTGGTTCTAATTCCCTGTTGGAACATGATGATCTTGTGTCAGTTCCCAGTTTGGAATTTTGCATGATCTGTTCTAAGACTATTTGGTCCTTTCCTCCAGATTTAATAATCATAATTTCCCACAAAGCATCTTAAATCTTTCTTCTGGTAATGCTTTGGTGAGAATATGTGCTCTCTGTATCTCAGTGTGTATCTTCTCGATCTGTACATGTTTTCTTTCAACATGATCCTTTATAAAATGATGTCTCACATCCACATGTTTGCATCTGGTATGCAAAACAGGATTATGTGTGATTGCTATAGCACTTGAGCTGTCACAGAAAATAGGTATCTCTTTGATATCGATCTCATAGTCTTTGAGCTGTTGTCTTAACCAAAGTATCTGAGCACAACAGCTCCCTGCCGCCATATATTCAGCTTCTGTGGTTGATGTGGCAACAAATGTCTGCTTCTTTGAGAACCAAGAGATCAATTTATTTCCTAAAAACTGACATGTACCAGATGTTGACTTTCTGTCCAGCTTACATCCAGCATAATCTGAATCTGTGTATCCAGTTAGCTCAAAGTTGTCTTCACATGGATACCATAAACCTATATGGGAAGTTCCCTTAAGATATCTTAATATCTTCTTAGCTGCTTCCATGTGAAACTCTTTGGGGTTTGCTTGATATCTTGCACATACACCTACTGCAAATGTGATGTCAGGTCGACTAGCAGTTAGATAGAGTAATGATCCAATGATTCCTCTGTATTGAGTGATGTTAGCTAGTTTTCCCTCTGGATTAGGATCAATTTTCCCATTGGTCTGCATTGGGATTTTCACTGGTTTACTGTCTTTGATCCCAAATTTAGTCAGCAGATCTTGAATGTATTTTGCTTGATTTATGAAGATACCATCTGGTAGCTGGTTTACCTGCAAACCTAGAAAGAAACTCATTTCGCCCATCATGGACATTTGGTACTTATTTTTCATAAGTTCAGCGAACTTATCACATAAGTAGGTGGATTGAGATCCAAATATTATATCATCTACATAGATCTGTACTAGAAGGATATTCTCTTTGACTTTGATGATGAACAAGGTCTTGTCAACTGATCCTCTTCTAAATCCAGATTCTAGTAGGAATGTTGATAAAGTCTCATACCAAGCTCTAGGGGATTGTTTTAGACCATAGACTGCTTTTGTTAGTCTGTATACTTTCTGATTTGGATCTGCTTCTTCAAATCCAGGTGGCTGTTCCACATAGACTTCTTCTTCAAGGATACCATTGAGGAAAGTACTTTTGACATCCATCTGGTATACCTTGAACCTTTTGTGTGCAGCATATGCTAAGAATAGCCTTATTGCTTCTAGTCTGGCTACGGGTGCAAATGTTTCGTCAAAATCAATGCCTTCTTGTTGATTATAGCCTTTAGCTACTAATCTGGCTTTGTTTCTGACTACTTCACCATTCTCATCCCGTTTATTTTTGAACACCCATTTTACACCTATGACTCCTTGGTGTTTGGGTCTGTCCACGAGATACCAGACCTCATTCCTTTTGAACTCATTGAGTTCTTCTTGCGTTGCTGTTATCCAATCTGCATCTTGTAGTGCTTCATGAGCATCAGATGGCTCAATGCGAGAGAGATAGTAGCTTAACAATGCACTTTCTCCATGCATTTATCTTGTTTTCACACGATCTGATGGGTTCCCAACAATCTGTTCTGGTGGATGATCTTGTATCCATCTCTTTCTCCTGGTCATCTCTTCATCTGATATCTCAGATTCAGGTTGATCTGTTGGTTCCTCAAATTCAGGGTGTGATGTAGAAGATGGTTGGAATGAATTCTCATCAGGATTTTCTTCTGGATTTGGATTTTCAGATTGATTATCTTCTGCAATGTCTGTTTCATTGCTTGGTGATCTGTTTTCATCCAGATCATATTGAGTTTTTCCCCCTTGCTGTATGATTTCTTCAGCAATAGGTGGAGTGTTAATCTCTTCATTATCACTTTTTGAATTCCAGATAACAATATCTTCAAGTAGTAGTTCATTCATCTTTCAACTAGTCATCTGGTTCTATCTGTTTATCATCTAGTGACCTGTACTCAACAATAGACTCATCAAAAACAACATGAGGTGTTACCTCCACAATATGAGAGTTCTTATTGTAGACTCGATATGCTTTACTAACATCAGAATATCCTAAGAATATTCCAGGGTCAATTTTGCTATCAAAAGTCCTCAATTGAGATTTCTCATTATTGTGTATGTAACACAAACAACCAAAAGTGCGAAAGTAAGATATCTTAGGCTTTCTGTTGTTCCATATCTCATAAGGAGTCTTCCCATGTCTGAGGGTTATTGATGATCTGTTCTGAGTATAACTGGCTGTGTAGATTGCTTCTGCCCAGAACTTCTTGGGTAGATTGGTAGCATTTAGCATAGTACGAGCTGCTTCTTTAAGTGATCTGTTTCGCCTCTCAACAACTCCATTTTGTTGAGGTGTTCTAGCAGCTGAGGTTTGATGAGTGATTCCCATCTTGTTGCAGTATGCTTCAATCTTCTGGTTGAGAAATTCTGTTCCACGATCTGTTCTGATGGTAAATACACTAACCTCTTTTTGTTTGGTGATCTTGTGTAGAAAATCAGGTAGTTTTGTTAGTGTCTCTTTCTTCTTTAACAGAAAGATGACCCAGGTGAGAAATTCTTCTTCCATTTATGCTTAGTGGTTTAATTGGTCCAAACAGATCCAGATGCAAAAGCTCCAATATTCTTGATATTGAGTGAGCTGTTTTGCTTGTAAAGGATGATCTGGTTTGTTTTCCAGCTTGACAAGCATCACATATATGATCTTTATCATATACTTGATTTGGAAGTCCTTCCACTAAATTTTCTTTGGCAATCTTGTTGATTGACTTGAAGTTTAGGTGGCTTAATTTCTTATGCCATAACCAGCTTGTTTCTGATACAGTCTTGGTGACTAAGCAAGTCTCGATCTGGTTTGCCCACTGGACAATATATAACCTATCCTGCAGTTTACCGGTAAGGAGTATCTCATCTTCTTCCTTGTTCTTCACAAGACAATTCTTAGTAACAAAAATGATCTGGTTACCGTTAGCACATAATTGACTTACTGAAAACAGATTGTGACTAAGACCCTCAACATACGAAACATTTGTGATGGTGGTCTTGCCAACTTTTATATTTCCATATCCTCTGGTGTACCCTTTTGAGTTACATCCAAAGGTGACCTGTGGTCCTTGCTTCTCTATGTAATCTAATAGTAGGTTCTTATCACATGTCATGTGCTTTGAACAGCCACTATCTATGATCCAGATCGCATCTTTTGCTATCTTGTTTCTTCTTGCAGTCTTCTGATCCTGCAATTAATTACACTTAGATACCCTTCAACGTTTGGGTGCTTGGTTATTAGCAAATGTTCCCTTTCGAATCCAGAACATTTTAGGGATAGGAACAGATAGATAACAGGTAATGATATTCCCATCATTATCAACTTTAGATAAAGAATGAAATATAGATGGATGGTGTCTCTCTATCCCATCATTTTTCAATCCTTCCTTATTGAACAATGTCCTGTTGACATTTTTGTTGGGTAATGTCCTGTTGACATTCTTTTTATGGACTTGATCTGTTTTTGTGAATCGAGCAGGTTGACCCTTTGTTTGGGTGTATTGTCTGTAACCAGTCTGTTTTACCATCATCTTTTGGGGTTGATCTTTCTTGTTCCTTAGATTTATTACTTGATCTGGTATTTGCTTTCTCTCTAGTACAAAACTTATATTTCCCGAAGACTTTTCTGAGTGACCTGGATACCCTAATCAAGATGTGCCCTTTTGCTGCATATTGATTAACAGTTTAGCACGCTCATCACTTTTGTAAATCATTTCTTTGCCTTTCTTTATCTTCTCTTCAGCAACGTTGTTTCTTGTAATAAGATCCTTAACTTTTGAATTTAGTGAATGAATCTCACTGTCTTTTCCCTTGATCTGTTCTTCCAGATCGTTTATTTTAACAACAAATTGAGTGTTTGCTGTACTCAGTATTTGTTCAGATTTCTTCAATCTGTCATTTTCTTCTACAACTTCTCTAAACAATCTCTTGATGCTCGAATAGCTTTTGAACATCTCATTTACTTTTTCCCAAGAGTAGTCAGTTTGATCTTCATTATCCTGTTCCAGATTGATATCATTTGAGGAATTGGAATAGCATGAATTTACCTCGACTTCATCCAGACCGTTGTCTAGTCCCACATAGCATTCATCCCATCCTTCTTCATCATTAGCAAAGAAGGCTTCATCATTCTCTGATGAGCTATCTGAGAAATGACTCGAGCTGCTTGATTCTTGTTCAGCTAACATGGCTTTTCGTTCATGTTTGAGTTTTCGATCTCTCTTTGCTCTTAACTCTTCTCTTTGGCTTTTGGATAGATCAGGACAGTCTGTTTTGAAGTGACATGTTCTGCCACAACCAAAGCATGTGTAATCTGTAGAGTTAGATGTTTTAGAGATTTTTTACCAGTCTGCTGTTTTGATTCTTCCTTGTTATCAGATCGATCATTGTCACGCTTCTTGTAGAATTTTTTTTTGTTGTCTTTATAGAAACGTCTGTATTTCTTCGATCTGATCTCCATATTGTCCATACGTTTGGCGATCATTGCAAACTCTTTTAGTAGTTTGTCATATCCCATCTCTTCATCTGGAGTAGAAGGTTCAGAAGGATCATCTGGTTTGCTCTTCGCTTTGAAGGCTACTTCTTTATCCTTCTTAGAGCTATATTCTGCCTTTTTGGACAGATGATCTGGTCCACGAATTCTTTGAATGTCACATTCATGACCTTCAAGGTGATCAAATAATGTTTCTGTAGACATTTCATTGAAATCTTCACAGAGAGGTTGCATTGCAGCATAGATCTCCCAACTAGGTGGAAGTGCTCTTAGTACTTTCATATTCATCTCTCTTTGAGTATATTTGTTCTTATTGAACGCTGATATCTCAAGGAGGATTCCAGTGAATCTCATCTTCATTTGTTCTATTGTCTCGCCTGGTTTCATCTTGAATTCATCATATTTGTTGCAGGCTAGAGACAGCTTGTTCTCAATCATGACTTCAGATCCTAGACACATGTCTCTTAGGGCTTCCCACATCTCTTTGGTAGTATCCATATCTTGGATTTTGGCCAGATGTACTCCTTTGACTGTGCTAGATATGATCCCTTTAGCAAAGTCATCCAGATTGGCTTCATGACGCTCTTCTGTTGTATATGTCCTTGGATCTTTAGGAACAGTCTGTGTAGTTACACCAGTTGAGTTGGTTACTGTAACTTCTTCTGTGATCTGTAGTGGGCCATCTTCAATAACTTTCCACATCAGATAGTGATGGGCTTTGAGTGCCATTTTGATTCTGAAGCTCCATTCTCTATATCCTTGGATGGAGAATTCTTCACAAGCCCTAACGATAGATGATTCCATAGCAGATAGTATGCACGTGAATGAAAATGGGTTTTCCTAGATCTATTCAAGTTGACCACGCAGGTTTTAACCTTGTGAAACAAAAACAATGGTCGTTTGAACTACTGCTCTGATACCACTTGTTGGTCCCGAAAGAGCAAGGTTTGGTGGATGGGGGGGGGGGAATACACCAAACACAAACTTTTCAGTTTACTTGTTGAATTATTAGAGAGTTCAAGCTATCCTTAAAATAAGAAATTGCTTGACAGATGACTAACCAGATTGATCACCAGATCAATGTCAGATCAGTCCAAGCAGATGGCTCTCTAGTGTAAACACTTAGACAATAATAAGAGTGATTTTATTATTTTCTAAGTATTGTGTGTGCGGAAATATGGTGGATTTAATGAGTGCTCTTGTTTAGAAAACCTTAAGGATTAATCAGGTCGTTAATCAGATTGATTGAGATGCAGATTGTATGATAGTGCAGATGGTTAGAATAATGAACAACTGAAAGTAAATATGCAGAAATATAAAGAACACAGTTGTTTAACGTGGTTCGGGGAATCCCTACGTCCACGATCTGGTCAAAACTAGACCAGATTATCCACTACTAGGATACTCTGCTTCTTTATACTCGTGGAGAACGAGTCACAAGTATCAATCAAAGCTAGAGAGATACTTATGCATGAAATAAGGGTCGTGTCCCTTTACAACAGATTACATCTACGTTACCATTAGAAAACTACTAGCTAGCAGGGTGATCTCCTTTCTCTCGATATGACAGACTTGAATCGAGGTGGGGTTGGTGTGATGTAGTATCACAGTTTGAAGCTCTTAGTTTGGTTCAGAGATTGTTTGAGAGTATGTTGTCAATATAGCTCGCGTGCGTTGTTGTTGTTGTTTTTCTCTAGACTATGAACTCCAAGTATATATAGGCTTTGAATTTTGAAATTCTAGCCGTTGTTGATTGGCGTGAGATTGATGGTATATTGCCAATCACTGATATCCATCATATCTATTCTTGCCTTGTAGAAACGTTGACTCAATCTTCTACGTATGGAAAGCAGATCACTAACGGTTGCTTTCCTTCCTTATGTCAATCGTAGATTCTCTACCCAAACCCTATTGGATGGGCTTCAACTTTGATGTGGCAAGATGGTATGATGTTTAGGATGATGTCATCTGGTGGTTTGATGACTCTATCGATCTGGTGCTTCGCTGTGATCATCGATCTAGTCAGTGATCTTGTCGTTGTCTATTACAGCATATCGATTTCTTCTTGGCATGAAATCTTGGCCTTCATCCTATACTATTTATAGAAATGACTTCTATAGGAATACTTCCTTTACATGTTAAGTCATCTCCTAATCAGTTCTCTATCAGAATTCACTTTACATGTAGTGATCTGTTAACACGTAGAACAATTTAATACCAAAAAGACTAAGTGTGTTTCGAGAGATCATCATCAAAACTAAGATACCTTAGGGTTCCCAACAACACCATATGATGTCTGGAATAACAGAAAGCCCAGGATACAATATTTTCGTACTTTTGGTTGTATATGTTACATTCATAATAATGGGAAATCTTAGATGAAAACCTTTGATAGTAAAGCTGATCCTGGAACATTTTTAGGATATTCTGATATTAGTAAAGCTTATAGGGTTTACAACAAGATGACTCATATTGTGGAGATAACACCTCATATTGTTTTTGATGAAAGCAATTTTGAACATAGAGAAGCAGGTGATGAACAGGTTCACAACAGATTAACAACAAGAAAATAGAAGGAATTCTATTAGAAAACATTCTAATTTGGAATACAACAAAAGAGAATGAGTTTGGCGTTCCACTCAATGCTGAGACAACCAGTTCATAGCAAAGGGGAATAGAAAATATCGATCTGAATCAAACCAGATTGATCTTACCAGAAGGTAGTAAACCAGTGTAAGAAGGTAATAATGAACAATCTCAAGATCAACTTGAAGAATTCAAAGATATCAACAGCTGGAACAATAATTAAGATGTTGAGGTTGAAGAAGCAGAAGTTGAAAACCCTATTCAAACATCTTCAATAGCACACCCTGAATTTGAGGACCTAGCAGAAGAACCTGAGCCTGAGATATCAAAAGAAGAGATGTCCAGCAGAAGGAGATGAATACAAGAACATCACCCTCCAGAACAGATTGTTGGGAACCCATCAGATCGTGTGAGGACCAGAAGAATGCATGGAGAAAGTGTACTTTGAAGTTGTTATCTATCTCGTGTTGAACCATCTGATGCCCATGAAGCACTACAATATGTAGACTAGGTTATTGTTATGCAAGAAGAACTCAACGAGTTTAAAAGAAATCAAGTCTGGTATCTTGTAGATAGACCAAGACACAAGGGAGTAATATATGTCAAATGGGTGTTCAAGAATAAATGAGATGAAAATGGTGAAGTCGTCAGAAACAAAGCCAGACTAGTTGCTAAAGGATACAGTCAACAAGAAGGCATTAACTTTGATGAAACATTTGCACCAGTTGCCAGATTGGAAGCAATCAGACTGTTTCTAGCATATGCAACATACAAGAGATTTAAAGTGTATCAGATGGATGTCAAGAGTGCATTCCTAAATGGAATACTTGAAAAAGAAGTATATGTTGAACAACCACCCGATTTTGTAGAAGGAAATCCAGACCAGAAGGTATACAGACTAACTAAAGCTGTATACGGTTTGAAATAAGCACCCAGAGCGTGGTATAAAACGCTATCAACATTCTTGCTGGAATTAGGATTCAAAAGAGGCTCTGTTGACAAGACACTCTTCATAATCAAAGTCAAAGAATATATACTTTTAGTCCAGATATACGTTGATGATATCATATTTGGATCACAAACTGCTTATCTATGTGGTAAATTTGCTGAACTAATGAAGAATAAATATCAAATGTCCATGATGGGCGAGATGAATTTCTTTCTAGGTTTGCAGGTGAAGCAGCTACCAAATGGTATCTTTGTTAATCAAACAAAGTATATCAACGATCTGATCACAAAATTTGGAGTCAAAGATAGTAAACCTATCAAAATTTCAATGCAGAACAATGGGAAGATAGATCCTGATCCAGAAGGAAAACCAGCAAATATAACTCAATATAGGGGTATTATTGGCTCTCTTCTATACTTAACTGCTAGTCGACCTGACATTACTTTTGCAGTTGGAGTATGTGCTAGATACCAGACCAACTCTAAGGAGTCTCATATAGAAGCTGCCAAGAAGATACTTAGATATCTCAAAGGAACAACACACATTGGATTATGGTATCCATGTGAAGACAACTTTGAACTAACTGGATATTCTGATTCAGATTACGCTGGATGCAAATTAGACAGAAAGTCTACTTTTGGAACGTGTCAGTTTCTTGGAAACAAGTTGATATCTTGATTTTCAATGAAACAAACATCTGTTGCTACATCAACAACTAAGGCAGAGTACATGGCCGCTGGAAGCTGTTGTGCACAAATATTGTGGTTGAAGCAACAACTAAAAGACTACGAGATCGATGTGAAGGAGATACCTATATTCTGTGATAGCTCAAGTTCCATCGCTAGAACACAGAATCCAGTACTCCATACAAGATGCAAGCATGTTGATGTGAGACATCATTTTATTCGAGATCATGTGGAGAGAAAACATGTCCAGATCGAGAAGATACACAAAGATATACAACGTGCTAATATTTTAACAAAAGCTCTTCCAGAAGAGAGATTCAAGATGCTATGTGGAAAGCTAGGTTTGCTAAACCTGGATGAAAGAACCAAGTCAATACCAGTTTGACATAACCAGATCATGGAGCAAAATAAAGAAAAATAGAAGCACTAGTTTTGATAACCAGATCATTGTAT
Organism: Leonotis leonurus; assembly: GCA_026898415.1. Lineage (NCBI taxonomy): Eukaryota > Viridiplantae > Streptophyta > Magnoliopsida > Lamiales > Lamiaceae > Leonotis > Leonotis leonurus. The sequence continues at coordinate 4,169 of JAPKLX010001278.1, read as the reverse complement.
CACAGATGAGAATATGATGCAAACTGCAATGTAAAAGCAGAATGAAGCACAAGAGATGACAGAACATGATACAACCAAGCCACTCGGAAATTAATTTTCCAATAAACGATTTCTTAGTCAAGGGAGAACATGGAAATTAGAAGCGTCTATGACACTAATTACTGTCTATAAAGTTATTTTCTCACATAGATTTGCTAAATCTTCCATAATTGTTATGATTAGCACACCTTTGGAAACTGCGATCGAGGAAATCTCTGCAGGAAATAGAACAAGGAAAGTTGCAGTGGATATGAAGATTTACACGCTCCATCCTACAACCCTAGGATCTAGCGCGTATATGAGACGCGACACAAGGCGGTTGTTGGGAAAACAAACTTAGATTTAATTATGTTTTGTTAGACCTCAATCTGTTCTATGTGTACCAGAACATTAAAACATAAAGTGTTTCGGATAAGAGAACTGATCCTTGTTCTGTCTACGAAATGACTTAACTTGTAAAGGATTTCATCATATAGAAGTCATTCTGTCTTCTCTTAGTCAATAGGACCAGATCGATAAAGCAGACTGAAGCAAGCAGAAGATCCATCAGAATTATCATCAACTTTTTACCAAAACACTCAGAAGAATCAACCATGCTTTGAAGCATACTTTCTGTAGGACCAGATCGACTGTGACCAGATCGATATCAATCTGCTGCGACCAGATTGACATTTAGTGTTGAAACCAGATGATATCAGACTAAATATTTGTGAACCCCAAAACCTGTGCTATGTCATTCATACCATAGAAGGAAGAGAATCAATCAAGACAAGAAGAAGGAAAGTAGTATCTGTCAAACGATCTGCTTACCATATTTAGAAGATTCTGTCAACCTTTTCAAAAGGCAAGAGGAGATAATTTAGGGACTCAATATCCTTGATTGGTAAAATCACATTTACTTCGAACCAATCAAGCACAACGGTTAGAATTAAAAATTCTACACCTATAAAAGCTTGGAACAAAGACTGGAAGAATATATAGATTAGCTAAAGCTGTTTATGGTCTGAAACAAGCACCCAGAGCGTGGTACGAAATGTTATCAACATTCTTACTGGAATCAGGCTTTAGAAGAGGTTCTGTTGACAAGACATTGTTCGTAATCAAAGTCAAAGAGTATATCCTTTTAGTCCAGATTTATGTTGATGATATCATATTTGGATCACAATCTGCCTATTTATGTGACAAATTTGCTGAACTAATGAAAAATAAATATCAAATGTCCATGATGGGCGAGATGAATTTCTTTCTAGGTTTGCAGGTGAAGCAGTTACCAGATGGTATCTTTGTAAATCAAGCAAAGTACATTAACGATCTGGTCACTAAATTTGGAGTCAGAGACAGTAAACTAGTCAAGATTCTAATGCAGACTAACGGGAAGATAGATCCAGATCCAGAAGGTAAACTAGCAAATATAACACAATACAGAGGCATTATTGGCTCTCTGCTATACCTTACTGCAAGCCGACCTGACATTACATTCGCAGTTCGAGTATGTTCCAGATACCAGGCCAATCTCAAAGAATCACATATGGAAGCTGTCAAAAAGATACTTCGATATCTTAAAGGAACAGTTCACATTGGACTCTGGTATCCTTGTGACAACAACCTTGAATTAACAGGCTATTCTAATTCAGATTATGCAGGATGCAAATTGGACAGAAAGTCTACTTCTGGTACATGCAAGTTTCTTGGAAACAAGTTGATATATTGGTTTTCGAAGAAACATACATCCGTTGCCACATCAACGACTGAAGCAGAATACATGGCTGCTGGAAGTTGTTGTGCACAAATATTATGGTTGAATCAACAACTAAAAGATTACGAGATCGACGTAAAGGAGATACCAATATTCTGTGACAGTTCAAGCGCAATAGCGATAACACATAATCCAGTACTCCATACAAGGTGCAAGCATGATGATGTGAGACATTACTTTATTAGAGATCATGTGGAGAGGAAGCATATCCAGATCGAGAAGATTCACACAGATGTGCAATGCGCTGATATTTTGACTAAAGCTCTACCAGAAGAAATGTTGGTCCCGAAAGATCAAGGTTTGGTGTATGGGGGGGGGGGGAATACACCAAATACAAACTTTTCAGTTTACTTGATAATTTATTAGAGAGTTCAAGCTATTCTTATTTAAGAAATTGCTCGGCAGATGACTAACCAGATTGATACTCAGATCGTTACCAGATTAGTCCAAACAGATTGCTCTCTAGTGTAAACACTTAGTCAATAATAAGAGTGATCTTATTACTTTCTGAGTATTGTGAGTGCGGAAATATGGTGGATTTAATGAGTGCTCTTATTAAGAAAACCTTAAGAGATAATCAGATCGTTAAGCAGATTGATTGACATGCAGATTATATGATAGTGCAGATGGTGAGAATAATAAACAACTGAAAGTAAATATGCAGAAATATAAAGAACACAGTTGTTTAACGTGGTTCGGGAAATCCCTACGTCCACGATCTGGTCAAAACTAGACCAGATTATCCACTACTAGGATACCCTGCTTCTTTATACTCGAGGAGAACGAGTCACAAGTATCAATCAAAGCTAGAGAGATACTTATGCACGAAGTAAGGGTCGTGTCCCTTTACAACAGATTACCTCTACGTTACCACTAGATATCTACTAGCTAGCAAGGTGATCTGCTTCCTCTCAATAAGACAGACTTGAATCGAGGTGTGGTTGGTGTGATATAGAATCACAAGTTGCTTGATGCTCTTAGTCTGGTTCAGAGAGTTCTTGAGAGTATGTTGACAATGTAGCTCGCGTGCGTATTCACATATTTCTCCAGATCTTGAACTTCAAATATATAGGCATTGAATTTAAAATTCTAGCCGTTGTTGATTGGCGTGAGATTGATTGTAGATTGTCAATCAGTGATATCCATCATATCTGTTCTTGCCATGTAGAGAACGTTGACTCAATCTTCAAAGTATGGAAAACAGATTGCTAACGACTTCTTTCCTTCTTTGTATCAATCGAAGATTCTCTTCTCAATCCCTGTTGGATGGGCTTCAATCTTGTCGAGGCAAGAGAGTATGATGAGTAGGATGATGTCATCTGGTGGTTTGATGACTCTATTGATCTGGTCTTCAGCTGTGTGCATCGATCTGGTCAGTGATCTGGTGGGCAGCAGATCAGCAGATCGATTTCTCCTTCTTGAAAATTCTTGATCTTCATCCTATACTATTATGAGAATGACTTCTATAGGAATGATTCCTTTACATTCTAAGTCTTCTCCTAATCTGTTCTAAAACAGAATTCACTTTAAATGTAGTGATCTGCTTTACACGAAGAACATTCTAACTAAAGAAAAGCTAAGTGTGTTTCGTGAGAACATCATCAAAACTAAAAATACTTTAAGGGTTCCCAACAGTTTCCCCCTTTTTGATGATGTCGAAACCACACTTTACAAATATGTCCTAATAACTCTTTTAAGAGTAATCTGGTTTGATGACCAGATGATTAAGTTTTCGTTATTAGGTTATAACGATTAAGACAATTTGTATATGTGTTCTGGACAATAAGTAGTTGTCATCAGACACTCAAATGGATTTCATAGAAAAGAGGCAAGAGTAATTCATAATACATCAAAAGGTGGAATTACAGATAGTAAAGATGTGACAGTAAATAGCTATCTGCTCTTCCTTCTCTCCTCCTGTTGCTTTTTCATCTTCGCCCTAGTTTCGTCAGATATGAGCTTTACGCTCTCATATACTCCCTCTCTTACCCTTATGTAATCTGGGTCTTCAGTGTCTATCTTGTATCCCCTGTTCTCTGCCAGTTGGTTTATGAAGGTGAGCAGAAAAGTTTTATCTGGGAGATCAGTGCCTGGTATGGTGGGGCAAGTTCTGAACTCCCTCTCCGGGGCAGTAATTTGAATTTTTGCCTTTGCTGCAGCCTCCCTTATTCCTTCTACCAGATCTCTCGCATCATTCAGGTCCAGATAGAGTTGAAATGCCTCATTGGGTGTCCCCTCACTGTATGCTGGCTCTTTGAGAAAGTAACGGCACATTATGAAGCCATAGCGAAGTCCTTCCCATCCTTCTTTTAAGTTTTCTGGAACCCTGTAATACCCCGAAATACTGTAGCCATAACTAAAATGTAATTAAACC
>JAPKLX010000625.1:16000-72089 GCA_026898415.1 Leonotis leonurus | reverse complement strand
AAAGCAGAGAGTAAGTTTAAGCTTAAACTCCAACAGTGTATCGTGTGCGGAATAGTGGTGGACTTAGTCGGTGCTCTTGTTAAGAAAATCTTTAGAAGACTTAATCGAGTATTTAGGAGATTGATTAATAATGCAGATTGAATGAGTATGACAGATAGGGAATAGAAACAACTGAATATAAATGCAGAAAGTAAATAACACAGTTATTTTTACGTGGTTCAGGAAACCCCCTACGTCCACGGTCTAATCCAAACTGGATTAGATATCCACTACTAGGATACTCTTCTTATTTAACCTCGCTGAGAACGAGCCACAAGTTCCAAGTACAAACTAACTGAAACTTATGCACGAATAAGGGTCGTGTCCCTTTACAACTTACAGAAAACTACTGTAAAATAGGATGTCTTCACGTTAATCCACTAGAAAACTACTAGCTAGCAAAGATCTCCTTCCTCTCTCGATAAGACAGACTTGAATCGAGGTGTGATTGCGATCACGAACGGTTTGAAGCTTTTGTCTGATTGTAAGATTGAATGCTTGAGAATATTTCTGCAGTATATAGTTAGCGTCTTGTATCTCTATTTCAGACTTTGAAACTTCAAATATATATAGGTTCTGAATTTGAAATTCTAGCCGTTGGTTGATTGGCGTGATTTGATTTGTGGATTGCCAATCAATCATATCTCTTCTTTCCTTGTAGAGTCGTTGAATGAATCTTCTATGAATGGTAAGCAGATCATCTGTGATTACTTTCCTTCTGGGTGTCAATCGGTGATTCTCATTCCAATTCTTGATGAATTGATATCTTTGATATATTTAGTTCAGCTCCTTCTGTTCTGTTTTGAACCTTCTGGTTATGTCCTTTCTGGTTTAATGCTGATTAGACATCTTCTGGTTGTAATGTCTTTCTGGTCGAGTGCTAGTTAGACACTTTCTGGTTTAGTGTCTTTCTGGCCCTAGTGCCTTTCTGGTTGCACATCGGTTAGACATTCTCTGGTTTCAAGTGACTTTCTGTCTGTTGCTTTCTGGTTCAACTTTCTGTCCGAGACATCTTCCATCTTTCTGTATGAAGCCTTCTGGTTCAACTTTCTGTTAAAGTTAACTTACTACAGATTTCTGTCTGAGACTTGCTGGTTTAACTTTCTGTTAAAGTTGTCTTGCTTCAGCTTTCTGTCTGAGACTTGCTGGTTTAACTTTCTGTTAAAGTTGTCTTGCTTCAGCTTTCTGTCTGAGACTTGCTGGTTTAACTTTCTGTTAAAGTTGTCTTGCTTCAACTTTCTGTCTGAGACTTGTTTCATCTTTCTGGTTGGACTGGCTTCGACTATCTGGTTTATCAGAACCAGAAGACATGATACAGAACATAAATAATGCCAAGTGTGTTTTTGAGAGAACATCATCAAAACTTAAAATATTAGTGGGGTTCCCAACAATCTCAGTTGCTGGAATGGCTACACCCTGTTGGTGAGCATCAGCATGAGCTGCTTCAACCTTGTCCTCCACATTTTCTTCTTCAATACTGTTATAAAAATCCAGCATGTTTGCCTTTTCATAAGCAGATCGCAGATCAATCTTCAGTTCATCTGCTTCAAATTTTGACATTGCGAGGATGTCAGATTGATATGTTTCTCTTAGCTCAGCAATTGATGCAACTGTAAAGATTTTAAGCAAAGTGGCTTCTTCGATTTTAAGTGCATGGATCGATCGGGTTCTCAGAAGGGCATCCAAAACGTAAAATTCTTTATCTTTCACAAGCAATAGGAACTTTAGCCGTTTGGCAACATCATATGACTCTGGGGTGAGCTGGATCCCCGGGAAAGTTCTGAGCACAGAGTGATCTGCCTCTGTCTCCAGCATTTTCACAACAGTTTCTGCTTTCTTCAACTCCTCCTCTTCATCAGTGCATGCCTCTTCTTCCTCAGCTTCCTCATCAATCTGCTCAAGGGGTTCAGCAGATGATGGGCTGGTAGAATGTGCGGGTGAAAAATCCTTGGTTTGAGCAGGGTTCAAGGATGAAATGGGAGCCACATCTTCAGGTGAACCACCCATCAAAATTTCTTCTTCCTCAACCTCCTGTTGAGGGAGAACATTTTCTGCAACAGCAGGCACTTCATTCTGGACTTCATCGGTTATTTTATGAAGTCGTCTGCGTTTTGTTTTCAGTGGCTGGGCTGCTGTGGATGTATCTGTGTCGATGGAGCTCGCCCTTCTGGTGACTCTTTTGGTGGGAGTCCTTTCAACTGGTTTCTCCTTGGTAACCTTGGACTTTGTGGATTTTTCAGCTGGTGCGAATGGTGGTATCCAGATGGGATTGGAGTTTCCCATCTCAGTCAGAGCGTTCGCAATAACAGGGTCTTTTACCCTTGCCAGCAAGTTGGCAAAGATGCCCATTGACATCTCAATTTGATGTTGATCTTTGGGAAAGTGCAGTCTAGTGTTAAACTCAACAACTGTATCCCACTGGTGTTGAGGGAAGAAAGACTCGAGCATAAAGCTGATTTTTGTAGAATGTCTTAGAGTGCTCCTTTTTACTTCGATGCTAGGGGATCAGCCTTTAACAAAAAGAATCATCTTGGATTCTTTGGTCAGGAGATCGAATAAGATCCTGCTCCAGTTTACTGACAAGTTGAGCACTACGGCTGCCATGATCCTGAATTTCTCGGGGGTGACTTGGTCGTAAGAACTGTTGTGGTTGAGAAAAATTCGCTGTACGAATTCAAATAAAATTCTGAATTCTGGCGCGAGAAGAGCACGTGTGAACATCCTGTTGGTGTACTGGATGGGTATGATCATCACTATCTCCACAGCCTCTTGCAGCTGTTCTGCAGTGATTTCCCCAAGATCAAGACCTTCATCTTTCACTTTGTAGGCGTCGTTGATGATGTTGATGACGTTGTACGAGGTGTTGCTAATAGTGTTCCCTTTACTCACCCTGATGGTTGCCTCGTCTCCACCCCTCTCTCCCTGCCATGAGAGGTAGAAAGCAGCAACATCCTTGGGTAGGAAGTGCACTGGGTGTGAAGTGATAATATTGTAGAAACCTGCAGGAAACACAGTAGAACATATGTGAGCACTATCCTTCCATCAGTGAAGTATAAGTGCCCCAAAGTAGTTTATGCAGGCTAGCAATCGATATCACAGTAATCACAAGTAAATACATGTGCAAATGAATAAAAGCAGTTTGTCAAAAACAGTTTTAAAGGATAATATAAGACAAACAAAAACAACAACAAAAGAAAATATAAACAAGAAACCTTTGCATTGGCGAACAAGGTCAAATGCCTTGTCTACTTTATGAAACCCGAAGGTGTCAAGAACTGCGAAAAGGTCTTGGTGTATGTAAGGTTTCAGAAAACTTGCTTGCTCGAGAAAAACGGATGATTTGGGAGCCATTTTTGCTAGAATTTTACGAAGGAAGAGAGAATTTTGGAAGGAGGAAATTTTGCTAAGTGTTTCGAGAAAAAGAGTAAGTGATATATGAAACGACTTATCAATTTATATGAACGAAGGAGAGGATAAGTAGAGTAATAAAAATATTCAGAAATCCTTCCCTTTTTCAGCTTTCCCGCCTTTCCATGTTCTAGGTTTCTAGTCTATCACCGCCTCTAATTGTCGTATGATACACGCGCTGTGATCGAATGGTTGTGATGTGGCGCATTACCTTTGTTGCAATCATTTTTCTCCCTTTTTCTTGATTTTGTAGATATTTCCTCGATCACGTTTCCCAATTACTGTTCTTAGTCATCAAAAAATAAAAGATTTGATATCTGATGTCAGAATATAGATAATTAGTCGCCGTATATAGTTGACCTTTCCCCTTTAACTAAGTAATGGGAAAATTAGTAGGAAATATTTATTTAATTTCCACGTAGCATAAGTAGTCTGGTCAAGGTCGCTCTCTCTTAGTGATCTGATGTCAATAGCATTGATCAGCTTGTTTCTTTCTCAGCTTTGAACATCAATCTGTTTAATGATTCCTGGTTGGAATTTGATTAATCTTGTTGACTATTGATATTCATTTAGTGATCTGATGTTAATTCCCTGTTGGAACTACACGTGATCTGGGTTTTATTGATCTAGACCAAGTCAATCTAGTTTTGATTCCCTGTTGGAATATTTATCTTGATCTGATTTAAATCAATCTGGTCCTTTCTTCAAGATTTAAAAGTCCTAGTTTTCCACAAAGCATCTTAAATCTTTCTTCTGGTAATGCCTTAGTGAGAATGTCTGCTCTCTGAATTTCAGTGTGTATTTTCTTAATCTGTACATGTTTTATTTCAACATGGTCTCTTATGAAGTGATGTCTCACATCAACATGTTTGCATCTGGTGTGCAATACTGGGTTCTGTGTGATTGCTATAGCACTTGAACTATCACAGAAAATTGGTATTTCCTTGACATCAATCTCATAATCTTTAAGCTGTTGTCTTAACCACAGTATTTGTGCACAACAACTTCCAGCTGCCATATATTATGCCTCTGTAGTTGAGGTGGCAACTGATGTCTGTTTCTTTGAGAACCAAGAAATCAGTTTATTTCCTAGAAACTAACATGTACCAGATGTTGACTTTCTGTCCAGTCTACATCCAGCATAATCTGAGTCAGTATATCCAGTTAACTCAAAATTGTCTTCACATGGATACCATAATCCTACATGGGCTGTTCCCTTAAGATATCTTAGTATCTTCTTAGCTGCTTCCATGTGTGACTCTTTGGGATTTGCTTGATATCTAGCGCATACTCCTACTGCAAAAGTGATGTCAGGTCGACTGGCAGTTAGGTAGAGTAATGATCCTATGATCCCTCTGTATTGTGTAATGTTAGCTGGTGTTCCCTCGAGATCTGGATCGATTTTCCCATTGGTCTGCATTGGGATTTTGACTGGATTACTGTCTTTTAATCCAAACTTGGTCAGCAGATCGTTGATGTATTTTGTCTGATTAATAAAGATACCATCTGGTAGCTGCTTGACCTGCAAACCTAAGAAGAAACTCATTTCTCCCATTATGGACATTTGATACTTATTTTTCATAAATTCAGCAAATTTGTCACACAGATAGGTAGATTGAGATCCAAAGATAATATCATCTACATAGATCTGGACTAAGAGAATGTTTTCTTTGACTTTGATGATAAATAAAGTCTTGTCAACAGATCCTCTTCTGAATCCAGATTCTAGTAGGAAGGTTGATAAGGTCTCATACCAAGCTCTAGGGGCTTGTTTTAGACCATAGACTGCCTTAGCTAGTCTGTATACTTTCTGATCTGGATCAGCTGCTTCAAATCCAGGTGGCTGTTCCACATATACTTCTTCTTCAAGGATACCATTGAGGAAGGCACTTTTGACATCCATCTGGTATACCTTGAACCGTTTGTGGGCAGCATATGCTAGAAATAGCCTTATAGCTTCTAATCTGGCTACGGGTGCAAAAGTTTCATCAAAATCAATGCCTTCTTGTTGATTATAGCATTTAGCTACCAATCTGGCTTTGTTTCTGACTACTTCACCATTCTCATCTCGTTTATTTTTGAATACCCATTTTACACCAATCACACCTTGGTGTTTGGGTCTATCCATGAGATACCAGACTTCATTCCTTTTGAACTCATTGAGTTCTTCTTGCATTGCTGTTATCCAATCTGCATCTTGAAGTGCTTCATATGCATCAGATGGCTCCATGCGAGAGAGGTAAGAGCTCAACAGTGCACTTTCTCCATGCATTCTTCTGGTCTTCACACGATCTGATGGGTTCCCAACGATCTGTTCTGGTGGATGATCTTGTATCCATCTCCTTCTCCTGGTCATCTCTTCATCAGATATCTCAGGATCAGGTTGATCTGTTGGTTCTTCAAATTCAGGGTGTGCTGTTGATATAGTTTGAAATGGATTCTCATCTGGACTTTCTTCTGAATTTGGATTTTCATGTTGGTCATCATTTGTAATAATTGTTTCATTGTCTTCTGTTGATCTGTTTTCATCCAGATTGTGTTGTGATATTCCCCCTTGCTGTAAGATCTCTTCAGCAATAGGTGGAGTGATAATTTCTTCATCCTCACTCTTTGAGTTCCAGATAAGAATATCTTCAAGTAGTAGTTCATTCATCCTTCTGATAGTCACCTGGTTTTCTGTCTGCTTTCCATCTGGTGACCTGTACTCAACAATTGACTCATCAAATACAACATGAGGTGTTACCTCCACAATATGAGAGTTCTTATTGTAAACTCGATAAGCTTTACTAACATCAGAATATCCTAAGAATATTCCAGGGTCAGTTTTACTATCAAAAGTTTTCAATTTTGATTTCCCATTATTGTGTATGTAACACAAACAACCAAAAGTTCTTAGGTAAGAGATCTTAAGCTTTCTGTTGTTCCAAATCTCGTATGGTGTCTTTCCATGTCTGAGTGTGATGGATGATCTGTTTTGAGTATAACAGGCTGTGTAGATTGCTTCTGCCCAGAATTTCTTGGGTAGATTTGTAGCATTTAGCATTGTACGTGCTGCTTCCTTCAGTGATCTGTTTCTCCTTTCAACAACTCCATTCTGTTGGGGAGTTCGAGCAGCAGATGTTTGATGAGTGATTCCCATCTTGTTGCAGTATGCTTCAATCTTCTGGTTGAGAAATTATATTCCTCGATCTGTTCTGATAGAGGTTATACTCATCTCTTTCTGTTTTGTGATCTTGTGAAGGAAGTCAGGGAGCTTGTCTAGGGTTTCTTTCTTCTTTAACAGAAAGATGACCCAAGTGAATCTTGAGTAATCATCTATGATTACTAGGGTGTATTTTCTCCCATTTATGCTTAGAGGTTTGACTGGTCCAAACAGATCAAGATGTAACAGCTCTAGTATCCTTGATGTTGAATGAGCTGTTTTGCTTGTGAAGGATGATCTGGTTTGTTTTCCAGCTTGACAAGCATCACATATATGATCTTTATCATATACTTGATCTGGTAGTCCTTCCACTAACTTTTCTTTGGCAATCCTGTTGATTGATTTAAAGTTTAAGTGGTTTAATCTCTTATGCCATAGCCAGCTGGTTTCTGATACAGTCTTAGTGACTAAGCAGGTCTCGATCTGATTTGTCCACTAGACAATATATAATCTATCCTGCAGTTTACCGGTAAGGAGTATTTCATCTCCTTCCTTGTTCTTCACCAGACAGTTGTTAGTATCAAAAACAATCTGATTACCATTAGCACAAAACTGACTTACAGAAAACAGGTTGTGACTAAGACCCTCAACATATGACACATTTGTGATAATAGTCTTGCCAACTTTGATGTTTCCATACCCTCTGGTATATCCTTTTGAATTACATCCAAAGGTGACCTGGGGTCCTGGTTTTTCTATGTAATCTGATAGTAGGTTCTTATCACACGTCATGTGTTTTGAACAACCACTATCGATTATCCAGATTGTTCCTCTTGCAACTTTACTCCTTCTTGCAGTTCTTTGATCCTGCAATTAATTAAACTTAGCTACCCTTTCAACGTTTGGGTGCTTGATTATTAGCAAATATTCCTTTTCGAATCCAGAACATTCTAGGGTTAGGAACAGAAATATAGCAGGTAATGATGTTTCCTTCATTATCAACTTTAGATACAGAGTGAATTTCAGATGGATGATATTTCTCTACTCCATCTTTCTTCAATCCTTTCTTAGTAGGTATTGTCCTGTTGACAATATTTGTCCTGTTGACATATGGTTTTTGAAGGTGATCTGTTTCTGTGTAGTGAGCTGGTTGTTCCTTTGTTTGATGATACTGTCTGTTCTTTGCGTCTTTTATTATCATCTTTTGAGGATAATCTTTCTTGTTTTTCAAGTCCTTCACTTGATCTGGTATTTGCTTCCTTTCTGGTGCGAAGTTTACGGTTCCAGAGGACTTTTCTGAGTGGCCTGGATATCCTAATCCAGATGTGCCCCTTTGTTGCAGATTGATTAGCAACTTGGCACGCTCATCACTCTTGTAAATCATTTCTTTTCCTTTCTTGATCTTTTCCTCAGCAACATTGTTTCTTGAAACCAGATCCTTAACTTTTGAGTTAAGTGAATGGATCTCACTGTCTTTACTCTTGATCTGTTCTTCCAGATCGTTTATTTTAGCAACAAATTGTGTGTTTGCCTTGCTTAGAGTCTGCTCAACTTTCTTTAATCTGTCATTCTCTTCAACAACTTCTTTGAACAGCCTCTTGATACTTGAGTAACTTTTGAACATCTCATCTATTTCATCCCATGAGTATTCTCAACTTCATCTAGACCGTTGTCCAATCCCATATAGCATTCATTCCAGCTTTCTTCGTCGTCAGCGATGAAAGCTTCATCATTTTCTGATGAGCTATCTGAGATATGACTCGAGCTGCTTGAGTTCTGTTCAGCTATCATGGCTTTGCGCTCATATTTAAGCTTTCGATCTCTTTTTGCTCTTAGTTCTTCTCTTTGACTTCTGGACAAATCAGGGCAATCTGTTTTGAAGTATCCTGTTCTGCCACATTCAAAGCAAGTGTAGTCTGTAGAGCTAGAGGTCTTTGTTGTTTTAGCAGTCTGCTTCTTGGACTCATTCTTGTCATCAGATCGATCATTGTCATACTTCTTGTTGAAGTTTCTCTTGTTATCTTTGTAGAAGCGTCTGTATTTCTTCGATCTGGTCTCCATCTTGTCCATTCGTTTGGCAATCATTGCGAACTCTTTTAAGAGTTTGTCATAGCCTTTCTCTTCATCTGGGGTAGCTAGCTCAGAAGGATCATCTGGTTTGCTCTTCGCTTTGAAGGCTACCTCTTTGTCCTTCTTTGAGCTGCTTTCTGTCTTTTTGGACAGATGATCTGGTCCTCGTATTCTTTGAATGTCACACTCATGACCTTCGAGGTGATCAAATAAGGCTTCAGTGGACAGTTCATTGAAATCTTCTCTTAGAGGTTGCATTGCAGCATAGATCTCCCAGCTTGGTGGTAGAGCTCTAAGAACTTTCATGTTTTTCTCCCTTTGAGTATATTTGTTCTTTTCGAACGCAGATATCTCAAGGAGAATTCCAATGAATCTCATCTTCATCTGTTCTATTGTCTCGCCTGGTTTCATTTTGAATTCATCATATTTGTTGCAGGCTAGAGACAGTTTGTTCTCAATCATTACTTCAGATCCTAGGGCTAGGTCTCTTAAGGCTTCCCACATCTCCTTGGCAGTATCTAGATCTTGGATTTTAGCCAGATGTATGCCTTTGACAGTGCTGGAGATGATCCCTTTGGCAAAGTCATCAAGATTTGCTTCTCTCCTTTCTTCAGGCGTGTATTTTCTGGGATCTTTGAGTACATCCTCTTTAACAACTCCTGTTTCAGTGATGCGAGTTGTTTCTTCAGTAATGGCCAATGGTCCTTCTTCAATTACCTTCCACATCAGGCAGTGATGAGCCTTGAGAAACATCTTGATTCTGAAACTCCACTCTCTGTAGCCTTGGATTGAGAATTCTTCGCATGCCCTAATAACAGATGACTCCATAATGACAGATAGGATGCAAATGATGAAAAAGATTTTCTAGATCTATTCAAGTTGACCACGTTGGTGATAACCTTGTGAAACAAAACAATGGTCGTATGAACCACTGCTCTGATACCACTTGTTGGTCCCGAAAGAGCAAGGTTTGGTGTATGGGGGGGGAATACACCAAATACAGACTTTTCAGTTTACTTGACAAGTTATATGAGAGTTGAAGCTATTCTGTATAAGAAATTGCTTGAGATGACTAGACAGATCGATATGCAGATCGATTGCAGTTTAGTCCAACTAGATTACTCTCTTAGTGTAAGCACTTAGCTAATAATAAGAGTGATCTTATTACTTTTTGAGTGTTGAGTGAGTGCGGAATAATGGTGGATTAGAGATTGCTCTTGATTAGAAAACCTTAGTGATTATCCAGATTGTTAAGGAGATTGATTGAGATGCAAATGGATGATTGTGCAGAGAGTTAGAATAATAAAAAAACGCAGGAATATAAAGCACACAGTTATTTAACGTGGTTCGGGAAATCCCTACGTCCACGATCTGGTCAAAACTAGACCAGATTATCCACTACTAGGATACTCTGCTTCTTTTATACTCGTGGAGAACGAGTCACAAATATCAATCAAAACTAAAGAGATACTTATGCACGAATTAAGGGTCGTGTCCCTTTACAACAGATTACCTCTACGTTACCACTAGAAAAACTACTAGCTAGCAGGGTGATCTCATTTATCTCGATAAGACAGACTTGAATCGAGATGATTGGTGTGATGTAGAATCACCAAGTGTTGAAGCTCTAAGTCTGGATGGCAGATTGCTTGGGAAAAAAAATAACAGCAGTATAGCTCGCGCGTATGTTATATTCTCTCCAGATCTCTAACTTCAACTATATAGGCATATGAATTTGAAATTCTAGCCGTTTGTGATTGACGTGAGATAGATGGTATATTGCCAATCAATGGTTTCCATCATATCTGTTCTTGCCATATAGGAAAGGTTGACTCAATCTTTGGTTTATGGAAAGCAGATTGCTAACGGTCTCTTTCCTTCTATGTGTTAACTGAAGATCTTCTTTCCAATCCCAGTTGGATGGACTTTGATCTTGTCGTGGCAAGAGTATATGATGTGTAGGATGATTTCAGCTGGTGGATTGATGACTCAATGGTTCTGGTTCATCGCTGTAGGCATCGATCTGGTCATCGATCTGGTCTCTGTCTGTTACAGCAGATCGATTCCTTTTGGCGTGAGATCTTGATCTTCATCCTATTCTAAGTTGAGAGTGACTTCTATAGGAATATTTCCTTTACATTTCAAGTCATCTCCTAATCTGTTTTATAGCTACTTTCACTTTATCTCTAGTGATCTGTTATTACACGAGAACAGTTTGAGCTATAAAACATCTAAGTGTGTTTCGAAGGACCATCATCAAAATTAAATATCTTTAGGGTTCCCAACAATATATATATAGAAACACAGAGGAGACATCAGATTGTGAACTTCATTTTCGAACTAAAGCCTTGTAAATTTTCTAAACCAAAAGTTCATAGGAGATAAGAACATGCATATCACAAAATCTGAAAATATAAGAAAAGAAATAAAATTAAGGGGCTTACCTGGGAGGAGCCGATGACTGCAGTCCAGAGGAGCTCCGACGAGCTCCTCACTGTTAAATTGTCCTGCTGAGAATCGGGAAAAAGAGAGAAATCGGAAGTAATTAGAATTTGGTTTCAAATCGAAATCAAATCAAGATTTGGGGATGTATAGATTTTCAGAAATTAAAATGAAATTAAACTAGAAGGAGATGTAGAGAGAAATGAAGGATTTCACCTTAGAAGCGACGACCACCGGCGACAGCTTCCCTCCGGCGAACCTTGCGCCGTCCGTAGCTGGGAGAAATTGAAGTAGAGAGAGAGAGAACAGAGGCAGAGAGAGAACAGAGACCAAGAGAGAACGGGAGAGACCGAGAGGCAGTCGAGAGCAGGGAAAGAGAACCGAGTGAGAGAGGGAGGGATGGCTATAGTTGGTTTCAGGCGGTAGAGTGAATTGTGTTTCTAAGAGAGAAATGAGAGAGAGACCGAAGAGGGGGGAGAGAAAGAGAGAGAGAGGGGCTGTGGTGTTATGTTAGGGTTAGAACAATTTTAAGAGTTAATCGATTGGGCCGGGTCGAGTTCAATTTGACGGGCCGGGTTTGAATTAATCGAATGGGCCGTAGAAATTTAATTAATATGGGCCAACTTTAATTTTTTGGGCCAGAACATTAGTTAAATAAATTGGGCACTTAATATCTAGATTGGGCCTAAATAATTAAATTAATTGAGAGATTAAGATATGTAGTTAGTAGGTATTATTTTTTTTAGATCTTAATAAATTCTAAAAGAGTATTAAATTAAATTAATATTATCCTATAAGTTTTAAACTTAGCATTTTAGCTTGGGATTAAATTAATTCAAGTAAATTATTTTAAATAATTATAGTACCCATTATTAAATTAATTTGGTAAAATAAATGAAAATATTAAGTATTTAATAAATCAAATATTGATTAAAATCCTACGAAAATAGTATAGAAATTTCTAAGTACTAGAATATTAGTCGAGTAAGAAATTAAAATAATTAATTAAATAATAGAATAATATTTCATTTTATTTAGATAAAATAAATTATATACTCACGATGAGTATCTTCTTTGTAATTACGATTAAGGTTTAGCGAAGGAAAAGCACTAGACGGTAAAAAGATTCAGATCTTATTAAGCAAGGAAGCGATTCAGGTAGGCTTTCTTATACAACTAAAATTATGTGTGTTGTATCAGTTTATATTTCGTTTCAAAAAGTATTTTGAACTGAAAATATGTGAAGTATTGCATTGCCAAAAATATTTATATTTTTGTATGATACATATCTGCTTGAACTATTATAATCGAATTCGGGTCCTTGAGGATTGTTATCTTACTTGGACTAGTGTACACCGCGACCGTGAGTCATCTAAGCGGGTTGGCCGGTCAAGTGTCCGTGGAAGGTGGCCACCTTCCCGACACACAGAAATACAGATATGAATGATTACTCCAGAACTTAGACTGCGCAGTCGAATTTTAAGAATCACAAAAGAATTTAGTGAACATAGGCTTGTTTAGAGATAAAATCCCTATGTCTCAAAGTGTTATGACAATGATAATTATATTAGTACGAATGCGATTTCGGCATGTGTCTACTGAGTACTTTTGTACTCAGCCCTGCATGTATTTATAAATGTGCAGGTTGAGCTGTGATGTCAAAGAGGAGTGCTCAGCGATGGTTTTTGTCGAACTCAATTAGTAGTAACTCTTGGGGGTTTACATGTCTTCATACCTGTAAACTTAGAAATTGATCCAATTTCCGCTGCAAACACTCATTTCAGTATTCAGTATTTCTAGATGTTATAATCAATGACGTATGTATTTTGGTATCGGTTACTTAGTACCGAATTTCGTATATAAATCTTTATTTATCGGAGCACTTATTATATTTTCACCATCGAGTTAATACCCATTTCCTTATCCATTTCTATATTTTATCCCTGAGTCACGGTTATACCCATCGTTACTATACTTAGTGAAGGTGGGTCGTGACAGAGTGGTATCAGAGCAACTAGTGCTCTGAACCCGAGAGTCTTTTTGAGTTTCAAGTCTAGTATTGTTCCACTAGACTAATTAACGAGTCGACAAAAGTCTAGCACTCCCACACATCATGCTCGACAAGAAGAAGGTAAGCATCTCATTTAGATGTGAATGATTTGATATAAAAAGGGATAAATGTATTCCTTTACTTCGATTTCAAAATCATGAAACTTAAGATCTTTCCTTATGAACATAGAATGCTTTAGTTTGCAATATCTCCTTTAGAAAAGTGATCTTAGACGAGAACTTAGATGAACTTTTACAAGTTACTCGAATTCGAGAATGAAGACAATAAGAATAAAGGAGAAACAAAATGAATCAGAAAAACGAGAACATCCAAAACAAAAGCTAAGGCTAATTACGAGAAAAACAAAAGAAGAAGATCTTCTCTTTCATAAAGACTCAATATCGTTGTATGTTTCGATAAATTACCGTTTCTACTGTTAGAATCTAAACCAAATAAAACCGCTAACCAAATTAACAAAGATTTAATTATCTTTGAATAATAAATCTTAAATCTAGAATTCCCAAGAATTCTATAACGATTAGAAAGCCTACTAGAAGCATCAAGAAATCAATTGTGAGCCATCAATCTAAACTCTTAAACGAGTTTGGTTCTAAACTAAATCATTCTCACAAAATTATCAAACCATGTGCCGAGAGTTTAATTAGTATTCTTATTCATGTCAAGATGACAACAAATGATAAGACAAAAAGATACCAAATTTTAGAATCAACTATATAAGTTTTGAGATATTATAAAGACAAAATCAAAGGATCTTGGTGAGTTCCTAGCACCCTATTCCTATCATTGGAGAAACTTAATAATACATAAAGTTTTGAGGGAAGACTATGCGTCCCACATAAACTTAATAATTTGAGAAGATACGTTTGAAAGTGAGGAAGGATGATGCTACAGGTTATCGTGAAGAAGCTGATAATGCTATCACTTTTGAGGGAAGACTATGCGTCCCACATAGTGAAGAACTCAAACAGGAAATCATGAACGAAGCACATGATACACCGTATACCGCCCACCCAGGAAGTACGAAGATGTACCAGGATTTGAAGAAGAAATTCTGGTGGGACAGTATGAAGAGGGATATCGCATCATTTGTAGAGAGATGTTTAGCTTGCCAACAAGTGAAGGCCCTACATCAACGACCTTATGGCAAATTGCAACCATTAGATATTTCGGAATGGAAATGGGAGCATATTGCTATAAATTTTGTGACCGGATTACCCAAATCTAGAAGAGCAAAACACTGCCATTTGGGTAATCGTAGATCGTCTCACAAAATGTGTTCACTTTGTGCCTATAATGATAACTTATGGGTCAGACAAGTTAGCTCAGTTGTATGTTCGTGAGATCATACGGTTACACGGCGTACCAGTGTCAATTACCTCAGATCGAGACTCAAAGTTTACATCCAGATTCTGGATGAGTTTCCAGAAGGAGTTAGGCACAAGGTTGAACGTTAGTACCGCATTCCATCCTCAGACTGATGGACAATCGGAGAGAACCATTCAGACTCTAGAAGACATGTTGAGAACAGCGGTTCTCGACAGAGGTGGAAGTTGGGAAGCGGTACTACCACTAATTGAGTTTGCCTACAACAACAGCTATCAGGCGACCATAGAGATGGCTCCATATGAAGCACTATATGGAAGGAAGTGTAGATCGCCGCTCTATTGGGACGAAGTAGGTGAAAGAACGATAGTAGGCCCAAACTCAGTCAGCGAGATGATTGAGATTGTCAGACAAGTTAGAGAAAGAATCAAGGAAGCTCAGAATAAACAGAAGTCTTATGCTGACACTCGTAGAACCGAGCTACAATTTGAAATAGGAGATAAGGTTTTCTTAAAGGTATCTCCTTCTAAAGGAATAATCAAATTTGGTGTTAAAGGAAAACTGAGACCCCGTTTTATTGGACCATACAAAATTCTAGAAAGAATAGGTCCAGTGGCATATAGATTAGCATTACCACCGAGCTTTGGAAACATTCACAACGTTTTTCATGTGTCACAACTTAGAAAATACGTGTTTGACCCAAAACATGTTATTCATCAAGAAGAGATGATTTTGAAACCTGACTTGACCTATGAAGAAAGACCTGAAGCTATATTAGATCAGAAAGTGCAAGAACTTAGAAATAAGTCAATCAAGTTGGTTAAAGTGTTGTGGAAACACCATGGACAATAAGAAGCTACTTGGGAGCTTGAAGATAAGATGAAAGAGAAATATCCCGAGTTATTTAATTAGAACGTATAAATTTCGGGACGAAATTTTTATTTAGAGGGGGAGAATGTAATGTCCCACTATTCTACTAGTAGTTATTATGTATTGAAAATTGGGATAAGAAAATTTCGTTATAAAAATTTAAAATATCGATTAACTAATCGATATTAGTAGCTATTATTCGTGCATATTATAATTATTAGAATAATGATAGATATTATGTGAGTTCGTTTCGAGTTAATTAGGTTATTCAAAAAGATGAAACTAATTAATTCTTGCGTTGCATAATTGGTTTTTAGTTCGATATGGTAATTAAAAACTTACACAAATTCTAGACTAAGGTTTTAAAAATAGTAATACCTTAATGAGATACTAATTATTAACCTAAAAGATGTTATAACAAAGTAGTAGTATATTTATATACTATAGAGATGTATATTACTTGACATTGATAAAGTGATGATGCATGAAAAGAATTATGGGATTATTTATATTAAATGATGGAGTAGTTAATTAAAAATTTTGGCAAACAAAGATCAATGCTTAAGAAGTTATTATTGATGATATGGTATCTTAGTGATTATTTAAATAACATACTAAGTATTAATTAATGCAGTAAAGTATTGTATATGATCTCTTATATTAAACAATATATATAGTATACTGTTATTTATTCACATAAGATAAAAATATATATATATATATATATATATATAAATACAGAGGAGACATCAGATTGTGAACTTCATTTTCGAACTAAAGCCTTGTAAATTTTATAAACCAAAAGTTCAAAGGAGATAAGAACATGCATATCACAAAATCTGAAAATATAAGAAAAGAAATAAAATTAAGGGGTTTACCTGGGAGGAGCCGATGACTGCAGTCCAGAGGAGCTCCGACGAGCTCCTCACCGTTAAATCGTCCTGCTGAGAATCGGGAAAAAGAGAGAAACCGGAAGTAATTAAAATTTGGTTTCAAATCGAAATCAAATCAAGATTTGGGGATGTATAGATTTTCAGAAATTAAAATAAAATTAAACTAGAAGGAGATGTAGAGAGAAATGAAGGATTTCACCTTAGAAGACACGACCACCGGCGACAGCTTCCCTCCGGCGAACCTTGCGCCGTCCGTAGCTGGGAGAAACCGAAGTAGAGAGAGAGAGAGAACAAAGGTAGAGAGAGAGAACAGAGGCAGAGAGAGAACAGAGACCGAGAGAGAACGGGAGAGACCGAGAGGCAGTCGAGAGTAGGGAAAGAGAACCGAGTGAGAGAGGGAGGGATGGCCATAGTTGGTTTCAGGCGATAGAGTGAATTGTGTTTCTAAGAGAGAAATGAGAGAGAGACCGAAGAGGGAGGAGAGAAAGAGAGAGAGAGGGGCTGTGGTGTTATGTTAGGGTTAGAACAATTTTAAGAGTTAATCGATTGGGCCGGGTCGAGTTCAATTTGACGAGCCGGGTTTGAATTAATCGAATGGGCCGTAGAAATTTAATTAATATGGGCCAACTTTAATTCTTTGGGCCAGAACATTAGTTAAATAAATTGGGCACATAATATCTAGATTGGGCCTAAATAATTAGATTAATTGAGAGATTAAGATATGTAGTTAGTAGGTATTATTTTTTTTAGATCTTAATAAATTCTAAAAGAGTATTAATTTAAATTAATATTATCCTATAAGTTTTAAACTTAGCATTTTAGCTTGGGATTAAATTAATTCAAGTAAATTATATTAAATAATTATAGTACCCATTATTAAATTAATTGGGTAAAATAAATGAAAATATTAAGGATTTAATAAATCAAATATTGATGAAAATCCTACGAAAATAGTATATAAATATATAAGTACTCGAATATTAGTCGAGTAAGAAATTAAAATAATTAAATAAATAATAGAATAATATTTCATTTTATTTAGATAAAATAAATTATATACTCACGATGAGTATCTTCTTCGTAATTACGATTATGGTTTAGCGAAGGGAAAGCACTAGACGGTAAAAAGATTCAGATCTTATTAAGCTGTAATATCCCGACAGTTAAAAATCGGAATAAAAGAAAAATTTATGAATAAACGAGGGATTCAAGATCCGTTGAAAGTTTAAAGACTCGTATTAAAGAATAGAACTCCTAATGTGAGTTAAAAGTCATTTCAGAAATTTCTGAAATCGAGAAAGAAACCGAGAAAATTCGGTTTGACGTTATCGTCATAATTTAAGTTCAAGAACCCGTACCGAAGCAACGTCTGCTTTTCCATTCACTTATTTTACGATACGGAGATAAGGTGAAAAGTTAATAATTCCGACTTTCGAAAGAATGATGTATTTATCGAGAAATCACTATTCATCGTTTTGAACGAGACGAGATAATTTTATTATCTTTTAAAGTTAAGTCCGAAATGTTTTTATAAGAGAGCCGTGATTTTCCGGAATGTTTTCGAGAACATTATTTTATCGAGAAGTCGAGAACCCGGACTATTATTTTGTTTGGTCCACAATTAAACACATCACTTCTTCCTTCTTTCTTCTTTCCTTCTTCTTTCTTTCTTCTTCTCCTTCTTTATTATTCACGTGAGAAACAAAGAGAGAAACCCCATTTTTGGAGAGCAAAAGCTGGTCGATTCAAGGTGCAAACGAGCTCCAATTCACGAACCGACTTCGGATACGGATAGGTAACACCTTAAACTTCGATTCTACGGTTTAAAATTTAGAATTTCTTATTCTTTTTCCCTAGCCAATTTTCGAGATTATTGTCTAGTTGGAAGGGTAGGAAGGCTCGATTTTATGTTGTGTAGCATTATTATTGTTCGTATGACGTTAGAGAACATAGAAACGAAAGAAAATTCAAGAATCGAGGAAAATTAGGCAAAAACGTGACTGTTTTGCTCGAATTATTTCGTATTTTTAGGTTGCGATTTTGAAGATGGTTTCTTCATGAAAATTGTTCCTTTACGTGTCTATAACGTTCCTGTGAAATTTCAGAATTTTCGGAGTACGTTTGAGTGCCCAAAAGTGGAACGAACTTAGACTACGCAGTTTTCAACGTTGTATTTCAAACGTGAAACAGGGGATTGATTCCCGAATTTTTATAAATTTTTCTGCAATGATTTTGAAAATACTTCCTGAATGAAAGTTGTTCCGTTAAATATCTTGAACTTATATCTCGAAATTTAGAATTTTTGAAGTACTTTTGAACGCTCAAAATCGAGTTTAACTCGGACTGCGCAGTGAAAAACGAAATGAATTCAAAATATTTGAAATGTTGAAATGTTTGAAATGTTGATTTGTTGTTGTTGTTACGATTTGAGATTGAGTTGGGATAAGTTCGAGTGGAGGAACGGAGTCCTCACTCGAGAGAGAGTTGAATGGGGCAATGTTGATGTGTGTTAGTTGGTTTACTCGTTTTGATTAAACGAGGGATAAGTTGAATTAACGTAGAGGTCATGTCGATTTTTCGACCGCATTATGTTTCAAACCTCATAATTTCCCTCCTTGTTAGTACTCTTTTTAAGACGTACATTATAAGTAAATGAATTAGGATTTTCCAAGAATCCTTTAAGCCGAGACTTAAGAGTCGAGAAACGGTGTTGAAACCCTAAAGGCCTAAAAGAAAAGATAATGAATTCGAGCTAGGAGTAGAATAGAAGTTATTTCCTTTAAGACTCGAATCTTTTTATAAGTTAGCTTGTTACCTGAAGGTCAAGCGTGAGGAGGAGACCAATGAACGAGAAAGTAAAGCAGTAGAAACTCAACCACTTGGAAATCAGGTGGGTTTACTATACAAACTATATTTTTGCTTTATTAAAGCATGTTGCGAAAATGTGAAATGATTGACATGCATAAAATTCTTTGGGTTTTGTGTGTGATTCCTATCTGTGTTGAGCCATGTCTGCGAACTGGTCAACTTGTGATTAACGATCGGATCTTGAGCCATGTGTTGGTCAAGGTTAGTGTACACATGGGGAGTGTGATCGTGAGTCATTACGGACCGGTCCACATAGGACTGTGTGTCAGTATTGACCGATCCGGTGGCACCCATTGGTCAACGTCTGGGGGAGTGGAACCATTGCTCACCAGGGTTGTTACCATTTTTAACGTCTGGGGAAGCAGAAACTTTGCTCACAGCGTTGATATTATTGATTATGTCTGGGGGAGCGGAAACATTGCTCACCAGCATTGATTACAGATATGGATGAGACACATGGAAAAGCGAGTGATCACTCCAACTTTTGGGTAAAATCAAATGAATATTTAGTATTCGCAAGTTATTTCAAGATACTTGTGTTATACTGTGATGATGCATGATCAATAACTGTTTGTTTTCGGCATAACCCACGGAGTACATCAAGTACTCAGCCCTGCTTGTTTTTCCAAACACTTGCAGGTTGAGCGATGGGGTGGTGGCGGTGGTGCTGAGTGATGATTTCTTATATGATAAGTATTAAGAGATAATACATATCTTCATATATGTGTTAAGTTTTCACTATTCCGCTGCGATATTTGTCCTTTGTTGATTCTGTCTATATGGTCTTTCTTCTAAAACCATAACCTTCGTATTGTACTTCATCACTTTATTCCAGTTCTTTAATGTTTTGATTCGTTGGTGAATGTTATTCGTTCCTTGTAAGATTGAGTTTTTGGACTATAAAGTTCCCTTTGAATCTATGGTAATACACATTGGTTCAGTATTACTCCTCAGTTACCATTGTTTTTCCTGTTATTTCCATTTCTTTTCCGGTTCTTTCTTCAATTCACAGTCACGCTCCGATTGATCTGTCCTTTGGAAAATGGGGCTGTGACATAAGCAAGGAAGCGATTCAGGTAGGTTTTCTTATACAATTAAAATTATGTGTGTTGTATCAGTTTATATTTCGTTTCAAAAAGTATTTTGAACTGAAAATATGTGAAGTATTGCATTGCCAAAAATATTTATATTTTTGTATGATACATATCTACTTGAACTATTATAATCGAATTCGGGTCCTTGAGGATTGTTATCTTACTTGGACTAGTGTACACCGCGACCGTGAGTCATCTAAGCGGGTTGGCCGGTCAAGTGTCCGTGGAAGGTGGCCACCTTCCCGACACACAGAAATACAGATATGAATGATTACTCCAGAACTTAGACTGTGCAGTCGAATTTTAAGAATCACAAAAGAATTTAGTGAACATAGGCTTGTTTAGAGATAAAATCCCTATGTCTCAAAGTGTTATGACAATGATAATTATATTAGTACGAATGCGATTTCGGCATGTGTCTACTGAGTACTTTTGTACGCAGCCCTGCATGTATTTATAAATGTGCAGGTTGAGCTGTGATGTCAAAGAGGAGTGCTCAGCGATGGTTTTTGTCGAACTCAATTAGTAGTAACTCTTGGGGGTTTACATGTGTAATGGCCCGTAAAATTTTTCCACTAATTATCAGGTATCAGAAATCTACTCGAGAAAATTTCGTAATAAATTACCAAAGATGTCGATTAGTTGATCGATAATGGTAACCTTGTAGTATATCTTCGAATACTTGTACAAGTTAGACCAGGAATTGTTTTCTATAACATAGCAGTTAGATACAAATTTTTAGATATATATATATAGACATATATATATAATTATGGTTTTTATTTAAATGTTTTACTTAGATGAGTAATGGAATAATCGAGATGTCATAATTTAGTTGTGAGATACAATTAAATTAATTAATCATTGCCAAGTTTAGATAAGAAGGATTATTAGATTAAAGTTTGGGAGATATAGAAAATAGATATTAAAAACATATGCAAGGGCAAGTCAAGTGCTTTAATAAATTATGAAACCTTAGTTAGAGACTAATTTAATTAACTAGGAGAGGTTATAACAATTAGTAGTATGGTTATATACCATGGAAGGGTATACAATTTGTTAATGATAAAGAAATGATGTATAAAGAGATTATAGCTTAGACCCTTATTAATAAGGTTGATTGGATTATTATTAGTGAAATTGGTATAATTATAAGATAGTATGTTATGGGCATTATTTAAATGAGATATCTAGTAGGATACTAATTATCCATATTAAGAGAATTATCACTTATTATGTAGTATGAGTAAAGAAAACAGAATGCTATAAACATAATTATCCAACCATTTCATTGTTTCTAAAGTGAGAAACACGCACAGTAGGTATGTATACACCTATATTTATGCTGCAAGAAAAGAAGAGTAAGAATAGTACACTATATATATATATATGTCTGCATATTATGTTACAACCGAGAGAGGGAAGAAGGGAGAATGCTGCATTTAGCTATGTACCTAGATGTACTAAGCTACTACACTATATAATAAGATATTATAGTTTCCAAGTCTCTAGTCTATTACACTTGGTCAAAGAACCCCATACAATCCCATTCATAACTATTAGATTTTCACCCTGCACAAATCTGTTGCATTAAGTGCAACATCTGAAAGTTGCATCCCAAATTGAAGAAGGCAGTAGAAGTGAAGACAAATAGAAGTGGAATGCAGCAAGGCAGCAGATCGAGCTGCACTCTTCAACTCTTCCAGATTCTACCTGCAACATAAGAAGACATCCCATTAATGTATTACCCCAGAAGTCAACAATTCAGAAACAACATCAATATAAGCACTTGAGTTCATAGCTGTAAAATAGGCATATAGAGTGATGTAGATGAGCTATGGGATGATGCAAACAACCAGTAGCCTTATTACTTATACGTATGGAAGCTTAATAGAAACACTTCTCTTATTTTCAAAGTACTCAGTTTTCCACAATACACCAAAACCTTACAGAGAACCACTATATTTACCACATAAGATTTCCTACATATCCTTTAAACACCCATCTCAATCTTGCAAAACACTTCAGACGCTCACTCTCCTTCCACACCAAGAAGACACTTTCTTCAACTTAAGTTTCAGATTTTAGGAAGCAAAGGTAAACCTAAATCTACTGCCTTTAACTTCCAATGTGTATCTAGCTGAACCGATTTCTTTCTTCTCTTATCAGAAACCATTACAGAAAGTGCATAACCGACCTTTAGAGTGCAGAGTAAGCTCTCTAAATTTTTGGTTTAAAATGTTGGAATAAAAAGGAGATTATATATGTATACAACTGCAGTCTTCAAACCACCTTAAAATTTCAGAAATACATTTCTAGATACGTACTTAAACTCTATTAGTTCCCAAAACTTGTACTCTACGCAGGTTTGGGGTAGATTCTGAATTAGAACCCTAAGATTTTAGCTAGCAATGCATGTGTGTAAGTAGTCTTATTTTTCAAATTTCAGAAATTAAAGTTAGTAGACTGAAAGGTTTGTTTAGATCCTTGCTGTTTAGAAAATAACTCATAGATTCCAGAACACACCTATTTATACCTAGGTATACAGACTCTAGAACAGAACATATAAACACTTACATATTTAGATTCTGATTTTTAGAACTGAAATTATGTAGAACCTAATTAATACTCTTAAACCTCCATAACAAGAAACCAGCCGAAAGTTATAAATCTCAGAGTTTGAAAACGGAGATTACCTTTCGTATGACAACCAATCCCCAAAATCATTCCACCGTATAAAGCAGAGCAAAATCAGCAACAAATTAAGGTACGTTCCTCAGCCAAAAATCACGAACAAAACCATGAGCAGAACTCTATTAAATCTTTAAACCAAATCAGAACGTGAAAATCTTAACTAAAATGAAGTTCTTCCATCCTTCCCAACCCGAACTTAAAAGAAAGAAGACAGATCAAATATATGGTCTAACATAAGGGTTAATACAGAAACTTGGAAGATTTAATCATGCAGAAAACTAGAGAATGGAAATCTAAAATACAAAGGTCCAAAATGTTAATCCCAAATTCGAATCAGAGCATGTTAATTCCAGAAAAAGAAAGAAATCTAAACTTAAGCATACTGATTCTCGAATGAAGCTTCGAAGTATAGCAAAGGGGGAATTGAAAGCAGTAAAAGAAATTTAGGGAATTCAAAACAGAAATTAAGACTTCTAAAAGCTAAGAATTCTGGAAAAAGAAAGTGGGAGAGATTGTACCTTGAAGTCGTTAGACGGGAATTTCGCCGTTGCAGCAACCGAAGAGAGAACAGCGACTGAGATCGAGGAAGCTCGAGGGGTAGGACGAGGACGATGGCGACGACGTGAGATAGAGAAAAGAGACAGAACCGGGAGAGGGATAGAGAGGGAGAGCAGAGAGTAGTTGCGTGATTCGGTGAGGGAGAAGAGAAATAGAAATGAAGCAGATAGTGAAAGTGAAAGAGAACAGATTGAGAAAGGAACGAGCATCGTCTGTTTTGAGAGAAGCAGATAGTGAAAGTGAAAGAGAAGAGATTGAGAGAGGCAGCGAGTGAAGAGATAGAGCAGCAAGTGAAGAGATTTAGAGAGGCAGCGAGTGGTGTATCTGTGATAGGGGAGAGAATAAGAATGAAACGACTAAGTATGTTAGGGCTAAAGTTAGGAAATAATCTAAACAGATGGGCCTTGTTTTAGTTAAAGGAATGGGCCAACAATTAAAATCCTATTGAGCTGAATTATGATGATATCTTGGTCTCGATTTTAATTAATTATGGGCCTCTTAGTTATGAATAGTGGGCCCAGAATGGGTATTGAAAATGGATTAAGTTATCCCTTAATTGTGGTTTAATAAAAGAAATTAATTAATCTTTGGATTAAGTTAGACATTAAAAAGAATTGGATATAGATAGTTAAGTTTAATCCAATAATTTAGATCTATTAAGTTATGAAGTTAGTAGAAATTTTAATTACTCGAATCTTAGTTGAGTGAAAGGATTAGAAAAATTTATAGAATAATAGAATATTATTTCATTTTTAGATGAAATAAATTATATACTCACGATGAGTATTTTCCTCTTAATTACGATTAAGGTTCAGCGAAAGGGAATTTCAGTCGATTTGCGCCAGATTTTCGTTAGACGAAGGAGCAGTTCAGGTAGGCTTTCTTTTACAAATAAAATCGTATGCGTTGTACCAAAGTATGATTTTCGTTTAGAATGCTCTAGAATTTAAAGCTTTATGAAGTATTGCATTGTCGAAAATGTTTATATTTTGGTATGATGCGTATCTGTTGAGAAATTAATCGATTTCGGACCTTTAAAGATTTATATCTTTTAAGGTTAGTGTACACCAGAACCGTGAGTCATCTTAGCGGGTTGGCCGGTTCAGTGTTCGCGGAAAGTGGCCACTTTCCCGACACACAGAATTACAGATATGTTTGATTACTCCAGAACTTAGACTGATCAGTCGAACTTTTAAGATCACAAGAATTTTAGTGAACATAGGTTCTTTAGTGACAAAATCCCTATGTTGCATTGTATTACGGCAATTGCAATTATATCAGTACGAATGTGATTTCGGCATGTGTTTACTGAGTACTTTCGTACTCAGCCCTGCATATATTTATAAATGTGCAGGTTAAGTCGTGATGACGAAGTGGAAGGCTCAGCGGTGGGTTTTTGTCAAACTCGTGTTGTTTTACTCTCGGTGATTTATATGTCGTCATACATGTAAATCTAGAAATTGATCCAGTTTCCGCTGCCAGACTTTTGTTAGATTCAAGAACTTATTAGTTATCTCTTTTGGCTTCGAACCATGTCTTTCAGATTTGTGTTAGTTCTTCATATTTCAAGATGTTGTTATAATCACTTATTCTGAGGTGTTTCCCGATTCTCATTCAAGTAAACGCTTTCTTTCAGTTTATTATCCGTATTTCTCCTTTAAGTCACGTTTCCCTCGATTTTACTTAGAGAAGTGAAATGTGGGCGTGACAACATGTCTTCATACCTGTAAACTTAGAAATTGATCCAATTTCCGCTGCAAACACTCATTTCAGTATTCAGTATTTCTAGATGTTATAATCAATGACGTATGTATTTTGGTATCGGTTACTTAGTACCGAATTTCGTATATAAATCTTTATTTATCGAAGCAATTATTATATTTTCACCATCGAGTTAAATAAGTTGATTATTGTTAAGTTGATTATTGTTAATTTAGTTAAATAAGTTGATTATTGTTAATTGTTAAATAAGTTGATTATTGTTAATTGTTAATTGTTGTTTAAATAAGTTAATTGTTAAATAAGTTGATTATTGTTTTATAATTGTTAAATAGTTTATTTTGTGTATAATATGTGTTTGATAATTGTTTGATACTTGTAGTTTTAGTGTTTAATTAAATTAGTGTTAATTGATTGTTAATTACTATAGGTTTATTTAATTAGTTTAATTATTTAAGTAGTTTTTAAGTTAATTAATTTAGTTATTTACATTAGTGTTAATTGATTGTTAATTAGTACTCCCTCCGTCCCGGCTCAATTATCCCGTTTTCCATTTTGGGGTGTCCCATTTGAATTGTCTCATTTCCTTTTTTGGATAAAAGTTGTGAGAGTAATAAAGTAGGTGGAAAGTGGTGGGAAGTAGTTGAGAAAGAAATAAAGTGAGTATTGGTATGCGAGCCAAAAGCAAATGGGACAATTGAGGTGGGACGGAGGGAGTATAAGTTTACTTAATTAGTTGAATTGTTTAAATATTTTAATTGTTTAAGTAGTTTTTAATTTAATTAGTTTAATTATTTTATTAGTTTCTATTGTTAATTAATAATATATATTTAATTAATTTAATTAGTTTAATTTAATTTTTAATTAGTATAGATTTACTTAATTTTATTAGTTTAATTAAATTTTTTTATTTTTGTTAATTAACTTTATAATAAATTTATTTAGGAGTCGCATTTCGTCTTTCCCGACTGCTCCCGCCTGCTCTCGGAGCCGCCTTTCGCCGCTCCGTTGTCGCCTCATCCAGTGAAAGGTAAATAATTTTAATAATTTATTTTAATTATATTTAGTTAATTTTTGTAATAAATTAGTTAATTAGGTTAATTAGTAGTTAGAATAATTTAATTAATTTGATAATTTTTAGATTATTTAGCATTTATTATTAAATAATTAGTTAATTTTTGTAGTTAATTCGATTGATCTTGTTAGTTAGATAAATTTAATTGTGTAGGTTAATTATACTAAGTTACAACCAATTTAGACTATTTAAACCTTATTTAGACTAATTTAGATTAATAATTGGTACTGCATTTAATAATCGAATACTTTGTTCATATTTTCTTTAAGTCTAATTAATTTCTTAGTGAGTTAGCAATTGAATAACTTGTTTAATTTAAATTATTATTTTAATTTACACCTTGAAGAAATGTAGGTTAATTAGTTTAGTTTATTTTTTCTAATTTCTTAATTCTGGTAATTTAGTATAACGATCTGTGTATATTTATAATATTGGAATAGACATAATTAATTTCTTAAGGATCTTCTCCCTTCAGGGATAGATTTTGATTACGTCTTAAGGATCTTCTCCCAAGAACGAAAAATTAATATTATGTTGTGGTGGTTTGATGAGATGTATGTTGGGATATTTTGATTATTATGTTCGGATGTTTTGATCATGAAATGTATGTTGGGATGTTTTCATGATTATGTCTGCCTGTTTTGATTAGATTCAGTAATATATGTTATTTGGATGCAATTAGGTATAATATAACTCAACATACATAACATTTCTCAAAATGACAAAACATGACCAAATGCAAATCAACTTATAATTCTCAACCAAAAATGACCAAATGCAATGAACTACAAATCAACTTATAATTTTCGCCCTCAAACCATAATTCTCAACCTCTAACCATAATTTCCATAATGCTGGCCATCTATTGTCGTCCTCTATTCAACTGCAAATCAACTTATAATTCTTTCCCTCTATTCAACTTCAAATAATTCAACTCACATAAAACACTTTCCTGAGTGAGTCTCTGTTTACACATGTGCAATCTTCATTTAAATGACCAACTTTAATAGACCACTAATTTAATAAACTTACCCTATTCGAATTTCAGTCTAATTAATAATTATAAATGCAACGCATTCATTGTATGTTTAATATAAAACTTCAACTTATACGTTTCTTGTTATAATTAATGCAACTTATTTATTAATTTTCAACATAATAGATGTCTTCCAGTCAGAGATCTTCACCTCGAGATGATGTATCTACTCTTCGAGATGATGTATCTACTCCACTTTCTATCAGCCGGGGTAGTTCCCCGGGCTCATCATCCGGATATGACTCTGGGATAGGGGGTCTGAGCCACCACATTGGTGGCATACATTTAGGTGGTCCGTCGTCTGGCTCCGATACGGATCATCATGGGGAGCAGAGACCCACAGGGGACTTTGTTCTCACAGTGAGTGAGCTGGGGTACGTAAATACAATTACATATTCAATTTTAACAAATATTTAATAAGTAATTCAGAAGACTAATATAAATCAAATTAAAATGATCTATGTAGGGGATTTTACCCGCACGGCGCCCCGGCTGATTACATTTGGGAACTATTTAAAATAGTTCCCAATCCGACTGGATACAGTTGGAAGCTGACGCCTGAGGACGTGAGGCAGAGATACTGGGAGGAGTTTAAGATTCGAAAAATTTCTACAACTTTCAAATTATTTCTAAATTATGACTTATAACTATATATTGAAGTTAACTACAATTTTTAACATACATTTTGGATATTAGAAAAAATTTACTTGGGCACCATCTCTCGATGCCAAGATTCGAGAGTTGTGGTACGATAAGTGCCGGGAGAGGTACAAGGATTATATCTGCGGGATCAAGAGGAGGAGGAATGATCCGCCACCCAGAGGTGGGAAGCCTGGGTGGTGGAGTGATGATGTCTGGATGGGTTGGCTCACTTACTGGTCTAGGGATGATGTTGCCAAATCCCAGGCAGTGAGGCGCAACCGGCTGTCTGAGCCACAGGGACCGGGGACTGGTCCTATGAAGTATAGGGGAGGGTCGAAGTCTGTCATGCAACGAGCTGAGGAAAAGGTAATTTCAAATCATAATTTCAAACAAATTTTATAGTTTTAATTCATATACACATGTTTCAATAACACAACCCCATTGGTATGTCATGCACAGGATGTTGAGAGGGGAGTACAGCCGATAGACTGCATGTTCGACTCCTTCCTCGATGAGAATCGGTACCCAGACGGGACGTACACCGATGCGAAATCGGAGGCGATAGCGGTAAGTCTTAATTTCAAAGTAATATATATAGTTTATAATTGCAAACTTTATATATAATATGTTATTAACAAATGTTCATTTCTTGTTTACATGCAGACTGAGGTGTTTGCCCGTGCTGATGCGGAACGGGCCCAGCTGCCTGAGAGTGACCACGATGCAGTGGACACCAACGAGATATACTTGGAGATTCTTGGCGCCCCAGACAAGAAGAAGAGGTTGTTCGGTACGGGAGGCGCAGGGAAGACGTTGAGAGCCTCCAGGTTCAGTGGCTCACCGTCCGCCTCACGAGCGAACAGGAACGAGGTTGAGGAGCTGCGGCGCCGAGTCTAGGAGCAGGAGCGCGAGCGACAGGAGTACATTGTTGAGTAGCAGAGATTGGCTGACCAGGTGGCGATGGTGCAGACTCAGTACGCTCAGATGATGCAGTGGATGCAGTCTCAGTCCTAGGGAGGAGCAGGTGGACCCTCATTTCTCCCTCCCGATTATGATTCATAGACTATTTGTACGGTTGCTACACACATTGATACTATTTTTTTGTATTTCAATATTTATAACATCTTTGGTTAATTATATTAAATTTTGAATTTCAATCGATTTCGTAAATTTTAAATTATCGTTCGATATTTTATTTTATTTGTATTGTTTGTTGTGACAGGTTATAGATTACTAGCATTACAAAAAACAAAAAAAAATATTTAACCTCACGACGGACAGGAATCCGCCGTTAGGTCAACGGTCAACGGCTAACGACAGAATTCCAGTCCGTCGTTAGCTAACGACGGACTGGAATTCTGTCGTTAGCTCTCCGGCGCCGTCGATGTTTGCCGGAGGCAAGTTAACGATGGATTTATGTCCGTCGTTAGCTAACGACGGACTTTTTCTTTCTGTCGTCCGTGAGCCTAACGACGATCGAAATACAAATGGAAAATTTCGTCGCTAGTCCGTCGTTAAGCACGACAGACGACGGATTTCTCGGCTGGACGACGGAATATTCCATCGCCAGCAGGCGTTTTTTTTTTTGTTGTGCTCTGTGCATCACATTTTAAGTAATGTCAGATATGTTTTACAATCAATTAATATAATTGCATATAACTGTGTGTGTCAAAAATTAGTAAAATTTGTCACCAATATAATACTATTTAAATTTTATTACTCTGTCCCGCTAAAAGCGACCACAAGGGAATCGGCACGGAGATTAACAAACTAAAGTGTTGTGTGTGAATAAAGTAGGAGTGATGTATTTTAAAGGTAAAACTTTTCCTTTTTAGGAAAGTGGCCACTTTTAGTGGGACGGCCCAAAAAGGAAATATGATCACTTTTAGCGGGACGGAGGGAGTAGTATTTTTTATGTTTTTAGTACAAAAATATCCTCAACTACCATTTGTTGATGCATCTTTCCATAATAAATACATAAACTACATGACAATCTCAAATCAGTATTAGTTCAAATCATTCTGTCAAAAATCATTCCCCCAATTACTGCCACACTTCTTCATTATTGTCACTGACAATAACTCTCCACTGCCTCCAATAATCAGCTCCCTCACCCTCTGTACACCCATTCCCCCATGCCACCACACACCTCTGCAAACCCATCCCCGTTCCACTGCCCGACTCCAACCTTCGGCGACATACCACAAGGGAAAGAGATAATCTGATTAAAATTCAAGTGTTTGTAATTGGGTATGACTTATGACTCATCTGATTTGGTATGAAGCGTATGAAATGATATGATTTTATTTGTTCCACCACAAAAAAAATGCATTATATAGCAACGGAATAGTGACAGCAAAATTTTCCGTTTCTAAATTTTAACGGATTAACAACGGAATTATTATGGAATTGTTGTAAAATTTTAGTAACGGAATTATTCGTTACAGTTTCGTTACTAAAATTGAATAAACCATTCTAGAAACGAAAATTACGTTACAGTTCCGTTATTATATATAGTAACGGAATATATTCCGTTGTTAAATTGTTTTAGCAAACATTGATATTACAACGAATAAATCCGTTACAAATCTGTTACTAAAACTTTTAGTAACGGAATTTCTTGTTATGGTTCTAAAATAATTTTTTTTTGTATTGTAATTCATAATCCATCTGTCCCAATAAGCATGACACAAACTTTTTGGGCATAGTTATTAAGAAAAGTATATAAAGTAGTGTAGAAGTGATAAAGGTAGTAGGATCCACACCTTTTTAAATGGATAACTTTTACTATTTTAGAAATGTGTCAAACTTAGTGAGACGTCCCAATAAGAGAATTGTGTCAAGTTTAGTAGGACGGAGGGAGTACCATTCATACGGAAATCATCTAATTCATATCATATTAGTATGAAAGGTATGATTTATACCTAATAAACGGAATTTGTACTCTGGAGGTGAAAAAAATCAAAAATTTACCATTTTAAGTAAAAATATATTTATAACAATTCAAAAAAAAAAAAAACTAAAATTTGTTGGTAAAAAGTAAAATATTCTAAAATATTTTGGAAGAGAAAAAGAATTACAGAATGAAGATGTCACACCCCGATCCCGAGGGACGACGCACGCGCCAGAGCATGACTGGGGGGAAGAAAGGGGGACATAGAACGTGTAATCATGATAGAAGAATTGTCCTTGAAAAATGGACAGTAACTCGTTTATAACTAGGACTAATCTGAATGGGGGAAGAGACAAATAAATCCACCAGTAGATATAGTCAACAATGATGTCATGATCAATGAACAATCGGATGCAAAGAGATGCAATGCAAGACGGGGTTGGAGATTATAGCTCGTTACATGGGAGCGGTAATCCAGAATCCCAAGCGGCCAAATCATTCCAATAGGAGCCGTCAATAAAGGGCGGAGGTTAGTGAGCCTAGCTCGCCAAAAGGAGTCCCTCACCCAACTCGCCAAGTGTGGTCGATGCTACAAGACAACATCACAAGGGGTCGAGGAGTAGAGCGTCCAAGATGGGCCGATTACTTCTAAGCTCTCCTATGAATATGAATGCATGTAATAGAAAATAATAATTCTCGTGAATGAACAATGGATCATTTTATTGTCATGAAGCCAATAGCATGAAGAATCAGAGACTGGAAAAGAACATGAACTTGGCAGCGGAATACATAACATGACAGTTTGCAATAACCCTTGCCTTAGCCTCGTACGACACCACCAACCGTTCAATCTGCAAAACAATTTGAAAACATTTTGCAGGGCTGAGTACTAATGTACCCAATGGGTTATGCCATTTAAAAACCTTTTTCAAAATCATTTTTCGAAAAGGAATATCCTTGCTTCCACAATATCACATAGAAAGTTTTAAAACATAAAGTCATTCTATGCATACCAAAACTATTGAGATCTCATTTTCCTTGGCTCAATATTGCATTAGATACCCTTCTATAAACATATGGGGACAGTCCATAGAGGTCCATCATTTATGTCCTTCATCAGTAGGGAACTTTTACCCAAACTGACTTTACTTGAGAATATATGGGGACAGCCCACATAAACCCACGTGTACACTAACCATGTGTCGGTGCGCTAACATAGCACATGATCCGATCGTCGTGCTTGAGGGATCACTTATCCAATAAGGAGCAAAATATTTTAACATGGATATCCATTTAGATTTTCATAAATATCAGAGCTTAATAACTCAAAAATACATTTGAAAACATATATACACCCACCTGTCAGCAAATACCAATACCATGTGATAACCGTAAATCTATCAAACGTCTTGTTCGCAATCATAAGCACCTGACAATTGTACGGAATAACTTTTGGCCTCAAATCCCAAAACGTAACACAAATAAAGTGAAAACGAGGAATCGATAGTTTTCTAGGTCTTCTAAGATCATTTTGGCTATACCCGGATATTCAATCACTTTGGCCCAGAAGGCAAAAATACTCAGGACACTATTCCCTATAGGAATATGTAAAAATATTTTTAAAACATGCAACTTTACTTCAAAGCTTAGTCGAGAAGATTCCTAGTCTTTTTCAGATCTATGCAAAATGGACCAATGAAAATTAATGAAATCTCTTTTAGAAAATTCTATATTTTGTTCTCTACATGCACTATAAATTTTATCGAAAAATGATTGACCATGAATATTCTTCCTTCAAAAAAACATGAAAATAATGCAATAAAGCATGACATGTCTATCCTAATCGGGATCAAAATCTAAAATTCAATCCGGCAAAGTAACGGATCTTATGGTCAGAAACTCAAAACCTTAAGCGACCTTAGTCGTCTGATAGACCGATAGTCATGAAGGGGAAAATTAATGAAGAATATAATGAAGGGAGAAAGTTGAAGATGACGGTATCGGAACGATGGCGGCGGAGATTCGACGGTGGCTGAAACACCTTTGTCAAGCTCTATGCCTACCTTCGACTTTACCCTAACGTACCTTGACTTCAATTAATCCTCAATTCTCGAACCCGCGCAACCTCAATAGCCGAAAATGATAGAAAGAAGAATAGAAAAGGGAAGAAGAAGAAACAGAAGAACATATGCTTCTAAGGAAATGAGCGATTAGCTCTCGCCGATCAACTCCATATTTATAGGTTATGTTTGATTTTTTTATTATTATTATTATATTATTATTAATGTTTTAACCTTAAAACGTCGTAATTTTTGCACACGATCTCCTTTCCGAGCAAATCCAAAGTTAACATCCCCCTTTCTTAATACTCTACATAATGACTATAATATTGATATACTTTCGATCATGCATGGAAAAACTAATTTTTATACGACGTATTTAAACTTCAAAAATCTGTAGCGGTTACGTACGAACTCCTCTTTGGGAAAACTTAGTGTCAATATTTTTCTTTTGAAAAATCCTACAAAATGAGTATAATATTGACATATTTTTTACTTATGCATGAAAAGTTCATTTTTACAAGAAATGTTTAAAAAATTTTATCGGGTGCCAATTTCACATGTTAGGGCCTAATAGGGTATAGTCTCTTCCTAAAATCCTTAATTAGTCGTAGTAAAATATCTAAACACTATTTGGAAAATTCGGGGTATTACAGAAGAATAAATGAAGATTACAGTGGCTGCAACTTTCTATATATTCTATTACAAATGAATAAAATAGAATAATATTGGAATAAAAGCGGAAGACGAATCGAGGAAAGAATCCTCTTTCCACAAGACAAATTACGCCCCGATAGTGCTCTCGGTAAAACGTAGTGTTCCCAAAGATAAAACGGCTTGACATCTCGAAGGTGGCAGCACCGCAAACCTTCAAGCTCCAGCGAACAGGAGAAGGTTGAGAACAAAGCTTTCTTCGAGAATGCTCAAAAGAAAGAATGCAACAATATGTTTGTTTGTGATTGCTTGTATGTTATGCACGTATGTATAATACATGAGCCACACTTATATATAGGCCAAATCCACTCAAGGAGAGTTGCAATAATTTATTATAATTAATGTCCATTCATGACAATCGATTCTCATTAGGCCACTGGACATTACAGGAGTTACAAACGTTAGTGGCAATTAATTATAATTAATCCACATAATCTGGATATACATTTGTCCACATTCATCATAAGCTTGTTTATAAGGAGCTTGATATCACAAATTGATCATAAGATCAATCTCACAGATCGATATCAAAACGTCCAAGCTAGCTCCATAAAGTCAAGCTGGACAGGCTACTGTTACAGGTCGTTAGGACAGGTCGTTGGGCAGGCCATCTGGGACAGGCCACGACACTAGTCATGGCACAGGCTGTGACACTAGTCGTGGCACCACAGGTTGTCTGGGGCAGGCCATGGCACAGGCCACCAGGCCAGCAGGGAGAAAACCTGCTCAGGCCAGGCCAGCTGGCTACCAGACCACCTGCAGGCCACCAGGCCACTAGCAATCCACCAGCAGTCCACCAGCAGGCCACCAAGCCACCGGCAGACCAAGTTAGATAAAACAGGCCCCAAGCAAGAAGGTTGTCGCGCGCGAGACTGGTCTTTAGCTCAACTAGTCATACCATAAGATTTCTTAACCTCCTTATATACTTGATGAATGTTGGTTTTATAACCAATGTAGGACAAGAGTTTCTTTCCATACTTAGTCCCAAATACATAACTACATACTTAAAGTGACTCACTTTAAATCTTTATTTCTCACTCACCGGGAATCGGTTTAGAGAAAATAAATATACCACGATCATTTACTCGAAATGTAGATCGACCCTAGGTCATTTAATTTTAAGAAAATTAAATGTCACGTCACTTAAAACTTGGTCAAACTTCATTGACCACCATATATATATAAAAAATATATATATTTATTTAAAAGAAATTCCTACAATCCCCACATGAGTGGAAATAACCAAAATACAGATGCAGACACAAGTTATGTCCTCACGAAGTGTTAAAGTATTATGATAGGTAGTTTATGGCTTTGAACTTTCCATAGCCAACACCATCGGATACACAGGCGGATTAGTAGCACTATATTTTGAACTATTCCTCCACGACATGTACCTAGACAATGATGTCAACACTTTCAACACCTCAACCTTATCCGTTCTCACGTTTTGTTTCCATTTAGGGCATTGGACACCCCTTTGGATTCATAAGTGTTATTTTTTGAAGCGGCCCTCACTTTACACTTATATAGGTGATTCTTTCCCAAGTATCTTGCCTTACTCAATCTCTAAATAATCATTAAAAGTCATAGACTTAGCCTCACCACTAGGCAAGTTCTTAACACTCAATTTTGCTCTTCTAGGGAATAGATATATTAATGAGTGTTTTCTCACGAACTCTCATAGATTGGTTTTCCCATTGAACCAAGTCATCATGGTTGGGTTACCACTGTGACAACTTCTTATGTTGTGAATTTTAAACTCATTCCCTCTAACAATTTAAACATTTAATCTCGATTTAACCCTTTGGTTAGCGGATCTGCTAGATTATCCAATGACTTTACATAGTCAACTGTGATAACCCCAGTTGTGATCAGATGTCTTATGGTATTGTATCGTCGACGGATATGTTGTGACTTACCGTTATACAAGTCACTATTTGCCCTCCCGATAGCAGCTTGACTATCACAGTGAATCATAACTGGAGACACTGGCTTCGACCAACATGGAATATCTTCGAGAAAGTTTCTCAGCCACTCGGCTTCTTCACCAGCTTTATCTAAAGCTATGAATTCAAATTCCATGGTGGATCGGGCTATGCATGTTTGTTTTGTGGATCTCCACGAAACAGCTCCACCCCCGATCATGAACACATATCCACTTGTAGAAAGTGAATCATTTGTGTCCGAGATCCAGTTCGCATCACAATACCCTTCAAGTACCGGGGGGTATCTACCAAATTTTAGCTCATGATATTGAGTATACTTTAGATACCTCAATACTCTCACAAAAGCTTTACAATGCTCCTTGTTTGGATTGCTCATGTAACGACTCAGTTTGTTCACGGCACACACTATGTCAGGTCGAGTGCAGTTAGTTAGATACATCAAGCACTCAATCACCCTTGCATAGTCTTTTTGTGCTACCATCTCACATTGGTTTTGCTTAAGTGAACATTGAGTTCCAAGGGGGTTTTAGCAGGTACGCTATCGTAGGCATTAAACCGTTTTAGCATTTTCTTAACATAATGAGCTTGTGACAAGCTGATCCAGTCTGATCTTCTTAGAATCTTAATTCCAAGTATCACAACAGCTACCATCATATCCTTCATGTCAAAATTTATTTTCAACATGAACTTAGTGTTGTTAATCACTCGGATGTTACTACTCATGATTAACATGTCATTTACATAGAGACACACTATAACATATTCGTTGTTAGTGCTCTTAATGTAAACACATTTGTCACACTCATTTATTTTGAAATCATTTGACAACATCACGTCGTAAAATTTCAAGTGTTATTGTAACGGCGCTTGTTTCAATCCATATAGAGGCTTCACTAGTTTGCATACCTTATTTCTTGGCCAGGTACTAAAAACCCTTCAGGTTGCTCCATATAGATTTCTTCTTCAAGATCACCATTCAAGAACACAGTTTTAACATCCATTTGGTGAATCTTGAGATTGTGCAGAGCAGCAATCGCAAGAAGCAATCTAATAGAAGTAATCCTCGTTACTGATAGGTATCAAAAAAATAATACCCATATCTTTGTTTAAAGCTCTTGATTACTAACCTAGCCTTATATTTATCAATTGACCCATCGGCTTTAAACTTTCTTTTAAGGATCCACTTGCATCCTAAGAGCTTACAACCTTCAGGTAAATCAACCAACACCCAAGTGCGATTTTACATAATTGAGTCAATATCACTTTGTACAGCTTCTCTTCAGAGCTCCGCGTCTGACCTAGAGAAAGCTACTTTAATCGTTGTTGGCTCATCATCCAACATGAACGATACATAGTCAGGACCAAAAGTTTTTTTTGAGTCCTAACTCTACTACCTCGTCTAGGTTCTATATCCTCTAGACTAGATCTTTGCCGCTTGCCCGATTTTGGGTCTTCATCCATTATTTTAGAAGACGTGGTTTCTTCTTTAATTCTTTTACTCTAATTGACTTCAATTATTTCCTTATCTTTACAAGAATATATGTTCTCAAAAAGTATAACATTTCTTGATTCAATAGTCGTTCCCACCACCATGTTGGGAACTTCCGACTTGAGAATAACAAATCAATAAGCACTACTATTAAGAGCATATCCAATAAAGATACAATCAACTGTTTTAGGGTCAATTGTAACTTGTTTGGGTAGAGGCACTTCAACCTTTGCCAAACACCCCCACATTTTAAGATATTTGTATGAGGGCTTTCTTCCTTTCCACATCATATAAGGAGTAACATTCTTACCTTTAAGTGGAATCTTGTTCATTATATAGTTGGCTGTTAAAACAACTTCCCCCCACATGTTTTGGGGCAACCCTGAACTAATCAATAAAACGTTCATTATCTCCTTAAGTGTTTGATTTTTGCGTTCAGCAACACCATTAAATTGAGGCGAATAAGGTGTTGTAGTTTGGTAAATTATACCACTTTTGTTGCATAATTCCTCAAACGGAGCTACATATTCTCCCCCTCTATCACTTCGAACCATCTTAATTCGAAAGTTTAATTGAATTTCGGCTTCAGTTTTGAAGTTTTTAAAAGCTTCAATAACATCATCTTTATTTCTTAGAAGATATAGATAACAATACCTTGTGCAATCATCTATGAAGGTAATAAAATATTTCTTACCACCTCTTGTTTGCACAAACTTTAAATAACATACATCGGTTGTGAATTAATTCAAGAGGTTTAGTACTCCTTTCAACCGAATGAAACGGTAATTTAGTCATTTTTCGCCTCGACAAAAATTTCACATTTGTTTTGAGTATTGACCTCACTTAACTTTAGTAAATCCAAATTTACTAATCTTTTTATAGCATTTAGATTTACATGTCCTAATCTACAATGCCATAAATCGGAGCACTCAATCAAGTAAGATGAAGTATAGGCTTTCTCATTATCATTCAAACTTTTGCAGCGCATGACCATTACATTGAGTTTGAAAAGACCCCCGGTAAGATAATCTTTACCTAGGAATTTTCCAAACTTAGTCAATACAAATTATCAGATTCAAAAACTAATCTAAATCTCTTATTGACTAGTATTGAACCTGAGACTAAATTCTAGCGGATGTCTGGGACATACAGAACGTCCTTCAAGGTAATTGGGATGCCAGACGTCATCTTGAGGACCACATCCCCAACTCCGACCACCTCGGACGAGGCTTGGTTTCTCATGTTGAGCTTCCTCCCGTCAATGGCCTTGTAAGTCATGAACTTAGTCTTGTCGACGCACACATGGGCGGTTGCGCAAGTATCAAAATACGATCCACCTTGGTTGTCTACAAAGTTGACCTCATCGGTTACTACGATGGCAAGATCGCTTTCATCCCATTTGCCGTACAACTTCTCGAAAACATGGGTAGCGTGCTTCTTTTTCTTATAGCCCTTTGGCTCACGACAATCTCTTGACGTGTGGCTTGGTCTACCCCAGTTGAAGCAATTACTATCTAACTTGCAAGTCGTCTTTTGCTTCCCTTTGCCCTTGTCATTAGGGCGAGCACGCTTTTTGGAGGGACCACGTCTCTCCAAAAGATTGGTCTTTTCGTCCATTAGCCCTTTTACCTTTGGATCATGCTTTCGCACGTTTGACTCAATGCGAAGCTTCACGGTGAGATCTTTTAGAGTCATCTCCTTTCTCTTGTGTTTGAGATAACTCTTGAAGTCCTTCTAACTTGGAGGTAGCTTCTCAATTACGATTGCTACCGTGAACGCATCCGGTAGAATCATTCCCTCGGTGTGGACGTCATGAACAATGAGTTGAAACTCTTGCACTTGATCCATGATGGGTCTAGAGTCTACCATCTTGTAGTCTAAAAATTTAGCTACAACAAATTTCTTTGTACCCGAATCATCGCTACGATACTTCTTTTCTAAAGTCTCCCACATTCTTTAGAGGTCTTTACTACAGAATACACATTGTACAAACTATCATCTAAGCTATTTAGAATAAAGTTATTACAAAGGTAATTTCCAGTGTGCCAATTATCGTAGGCAGCCCGAATAGTGAAGTTCGTCTCCTCGGCACTTGTTGTCGGCGGCTCGTCCTCTTTGAGGAACCCAACAAAGCCCAATGTAGTCAA
Organism: Leonotis leonurus; assembly: GCA_026898415.1. Classification (NCBI taxonomy): domain Eukaryota; kingdom Viridiplantae; phylum Streptophyta; class Magnoliopsida; order Lamiales; family Lamiaceae; genus Leonotis; species Leonotis leonurus. The sequence continues at coordinate 32,893 of JAPKLX010000625.1, read as the reverse complement.
ATAGAACAATATTTTCTATTGCCAACGCTTGAAATCAGCCTCACTGAATTTTGACGGCTTCTCAGCAGGAGATATCATCCTCGGTGCCGAATTAGCTCCCAAGAGAGAGCCCGACGTGTTGAGCCTGTGGGCTCCAACACCGGATCCAAAAATGGACCCAACGGAACCACTAAAATTGGAACCAATGGTGCCACTATGTGTGGAACCACCGTTCAACCCCGAAGGGTTCGTACCGGCTCCAAGCCCTGTAACAAAGTATTGGTGTTCGTGTCAACAATGATTGGGATCGTTGAAGACACTCCGGCAGCAGTAGTAGCAGCGGTAGTGGCAAAAGCGGCGGCAATGTTGGACTCGGTTGATGCTGAGGACGCCGTCTTCAATAGTTGAAAAAACTCTTACAGATGAGCTACTGTAGTTTCTCCCAAATAAGAAAAATTCTAAACAAATGAGCTACTGTACTTTCTCCCCAAATAAGAAAATATACTAATTTGTCTTGTGATTGTTAGTAAAAATAAAAAATTCTAAAATATTTGGGAAGAGGAAAATAATTACAGAATGAAGAACAAATGAAGATTATAGTGGCTGCAACTTTCTATCTATTCTATTATAAAGGAATAAAATAAAATAAAAGTGGAAGCACCGCGAACCTTCGAGCTACGGTTTGACGTCTCGGAGGTGGCAGCACCGCGAACCTTCGAGTTCCGGTGAACTGGAGAAGGTTGAGAAGAAAGCTTTCTTCTAGAATGCTCAAAAGAAAGTTTATATGTTATGCACGTATGTGCAATGCATGAGCCACACCTATGTATAGGCCACTAGGCTGTCGCGCGTGAGACTGATCTTTAGCCCAACTAGTCATAATACCATAAGATTTCTTAACCTCCTTATATACTTGATGAATGTTGATTTTATAACTAATGTGGGACAAGAGTTTCTCTCCATACTTAGTCTCAAACACATAACTTCATACTTTAAGTGACTCACTTTAAACCTTTATTTCTCACTCACTGTGAATCGGTTTAGAGAAAATAAATATACCACGATCATCTACTCGAAACGTAGATCAACCCTAGATCATTTAATTTTCGTAAAATTAAATGTCACGTCACTTAAAATTTGGTCAAACTTCATTGACCACCATATATATATATATATATATTTAAAAGTGATTCCTACAAAGTATTATTTATTGACTAATATTTGTGTTTCACTATTTTTTTTATTTTTTATTATTTAAGATTAACTCTTTTATAAGCACAGTCGCTATACTCTGTATCTATATATATGATATTATAGAGAATGTCATATGAATACGATGCATGAGTTGGGCCATCCAAGTGGTCCCAGGTCATCTTCTTATTACAATTACTTTTATGACCCTGCAAAATCATATCACAATTTATTCTATTTAAGGATATTGGAGCTAGATCTAATATAATCTTATAAATATAATAATTATATTGAGTAATTCAAAATTGATTAAATTCAATAATTGATATTTATTTTCTCATAAAAAGCTATTGCGCCAGCCTAGAAAATTAAATGGGAAAAAAAAACAATTTGGAAAGTTAATTAATTTAGAGTCAAAGCATCAGTTCCTTAAGTTTAATCAAGTCCCATCTAAATTTAGAGTCAAAGCATCAGTTCCTTAAGTTTAATCAAGTCCCATCTATAACTTGAATCCCTCAAACTCGTGTATATTTTTCAAGATTCTTCCATATTAAGAAGGATATTGATATTTATCTTACACATGACACATCATCCAATTTTCAAGAAAAACAAATATAAAAATACTTAGAATTATAAATATTAATAGTTAAAACCCCAACATGCAGTGGCGGAGCCACATGGGGACCAGGGTGGGCTGAAGCCCCCCCAAATTTTTTTTTTTTTTAGTTCTTAAATTTTTTTGAAAATTCAAACTTTTATGCTTCAGCCCCGTCGCTACGTTGCAGAGAACGAGTTTTCCTAATTGTCGGAAGCTTTCCCTTTGTCAACCCCCGCCGTCTCGAGTCGAAGTCAAGGTTTCGTATAAGGCTACCATAGCCATTGTTGGAGACTTGACTTGAGTTGCAGCCATTGTTGGAGACATGTCATATATTATTTATATGACATGGTATCATAGAAAAACGCAATTTATATTACTAAACGATGTCGACAGGGTTCTACAAATTCGAGAAAAATGTGCATTTGTAACAAGTTGAAAATAGACGCTGTTATAAGAGGTCGAAACCTTACTCTTTTCTTATCTAGGGAAAAGAAGGATCCACTTGCTTTGTCAGGAATTTCAAACTTTTAAAGCATTTAATTTGATGATGTTGAAAATGTATCTTTCCTGGTAGAAGCTACTCATTAATTGTTCCACATCGATTTAGTAGGTTTCTGACTCATTATATAAGTTGGAGCACTCTTCCCTCTTATAAAGCCTTTTAAGAGGGTGAATAAAGGGTTCGTAGGTCACGATAAGTCTAGATAGAAATCTTCTTGATAATTCACGTGTGTAAGGTCACACGTGCGGTCACGATAAGTCTAGATAGAAATCTTCTTGATAATTCACGTGTGTAAGGTCACACATGCAGGGGCGTGTAGCTTCCTTTGCTTAAAAAAAACAAAAAGAAATATATAATTGTATTTCAATCCATATCCCCAAAAAATGCAATGTCTACAATGTACTCTTTTTTCTAGATTCAAATTGTCGTGTATAATTTGCCCGAAAAAAATGGATGTTTAATGTTTCTTTTTTTTTCTGACACACCCGAAAGGGAGAATTAATTAAGAATTACGATGCGAAAGTAAAATATCATGTAGCCACATGTGTCAATAGTCATACAAAGTATGAGTTATATCACTAAGGATAGCATATTGAGCTAATTTATGTGCTGCTTTATTAGCTTCACGTTAACAATGTGTGAAATAAATTTTCCTCTTCTCATAGCTTCAAAAATTGTCTTGAGCATAGAGTTGCATGATTCATTTCTATTTTCACTATCATCTTCCAACAGCTTCAGGACAAGTAGTGAATCAGAGAATACATCATTTGTTGTATAGTCATTCTTCATGCTCTCAATTTGATAAAGCAAGCGACAAATTAAGTATTTAAATTAATAATATTGTTATTTCAATTATTGAGTTTAGTACTCTACGAGATTGTCCTTGGGCTTATGGTTGAATTATTAGTATTTATATATCTTTGTTAAGAGTCTAGGGATTATGAACCCTAATTATTTTGTTTGACGGTTTCGGCTTGGGCAGAACTTTAATTATGAGTTCTTTTCGTTTTCCCTTTTAGTTATTTCAGTAAAAATGTCCCTTTCTTTATTTTCTCGTGACTTTCACTCTATCACAATTGTGCCATGCATGCTGCACTCAATTCTCACATAAGAGAATTAGGGGGTGTTTGGCTAAGCTTATAAGCTACTTAAAAGAGCTTATAAGTTGTTTAATTCACACTAATCTGCTAGTTAACATCAATATTTCACTAGTACAAATTTAGTAATACACAACAGTCCATACACTACGGTTTTATCATTGACCATAGTGTATGTGCGTTTTTTTGGTAAAGACTACGCTTTAAAAAATAAAGCATAGTGTATGTCAGTCATAGACTACGGTTTCTAAAAACCGTAGTGTATGTGCGTGTTTTTTTAGTACATATACTACGGTTTTTTAAAAACCGTAGTGTATGTGCGTGTCTTTTTAGTACATAGACTACGGTTTTTAAAAACCGTAGTGTATGTGTGTTTGATTTTATTACAGCAACCCTTTTATCTCCTCCTCCTTCTTCGCCCTTGCTTGCTTGTATAGCACACTCTCTCTTCTCCCGCAGATTTCGCCATCCTCGATCGCCTTCAGTTCTAGTGCAGAATTCTAAAAGTAAATCGCCAATTCTAAACCCCTCATTGATCCACAAGCGTCGAGCAAGCTGCGGCCTTCCTCTCTCCTTATCCGGCAACAATTCTGAATTAGGGCTTTTACCGCCTTCCATTTACACTCTCCTTCGCCCTTGTCTGGATAGCAGAACTCTCCAGTTCCACCTTTTTTTTATGGAAGCAGCGTTCTCACTAACTATTTTGGCGTACACTTGAAGTTCAATTTCTGCCCACATGTCATAGTTCCAGATTAATTTTCTGCTCTGCTCTCCTCAATCATTTTCTCGCACTTCGATTGTGGTATGTTTCGTTTTCGATTATGTTGAACGCCAATGTGCTGTTTTCACGATGCTGCCATTTTATACAGCAGCTATTAGTTTTGCGAGTTTAGTGGGTTAGTTACATGATATTAGTATACTTTCGTGTTTTATATGAACGAAGGATTACGTGCTTTGAATTCTATTTTTTAGTTGAGGTGTCTAAGTGAGTGTTGGTTGTTTATGTTATTTTTGAGGAGATTCTTCATGTTTATGATAATGGAGCTTTGAGACTGAGATCTACGCTTCACAAGTGCAGTTGTACGGACTTAATATTTCTCTTTATGGAAATTTTATAGTAAGTTGCATTTAAAACAATTTGTGTTTTATTATTGATGAGGATCTAGATGCCAAGTTGCCAACTTTATGGGCCGTTGCTAGTGTGATTCCTGTCGATGTTAATCTCTAAACTTGTTCCCTGTGAAGTTTTTGTTCTGACTATTGGCTTATTCTATCGTGTCTTCAACTTCTGCGTTTGGGTATTTGGTGAGTTTGGAAGCACTTGCATATAATGCTTATAGTATCACCAGAGCTTGTTACTTTGAGCACCGGAAATGTGCAATACACTGACCTTACAAATTTGGATAGAACACAAAATCATATTAGTCAGCAGACTTGTGTCTCCAAATATTATCTTGCTGTAGCATAGTTATTGATTTTCTGTGAAGATGTATGGCTCTACTAGTAGTGTTAGCATTTACTGAGTGCATTAATTGTACGGGAGCCATATCTAGAAAGAAGTTTTGCTGGCCTGCTGTTGCTTCTTATAGTCAAGCATACCACAAGAGTCATTTGATTCAATAGTCTAAATTCGTGATCTGTACTGCTGAACAAGATTATGTTCTTTACAAGTCACAAGTCATATTCAACTCCTTTTCTCGTTATTGTACAATGCAGGTGTGACCACAATCGCTGGAGGTTCTTCGCAGAAAGCTGGCAATGCAGATGGGCCTGCTCGTGATGCATCGTTTTCTGATGATTTTGAGCTGACCTTTATTTCTGAAAGATGCGCTTTACTGATATGTGATCATGGCAACAGATTAGTTCGTCAAATAAATTTAAAAGCAGAAGATTGTCGTAGGCAATCAGGCTCTGGTGAGAACTGAGGAGGATCTTGTTGAGTTCTTGTTATTCCACAGAGGGCATAATTGCTGAATAAGTTCTCACATCCTGTTTTTAGGCTTCTTACACACACTAAACATATAAGAATTTTAAGAGGATTGCCACTATTAAATTTTTCTCGTGTCATCATCTGAATTAGTTCGTCTTTTGCAGTTTTGGGAACCAACTCTGCTTGGCTTCTGGGATTGGGACTTTGTAGTTTAGTCAGCCTCGCTGCCGGCCTTGTGATTCGCCCCTATGTTATTCCATATGTAAGTCTACTGCTTATACAAGTGAGATGCATAACACTAATAAAGCACTAAAACTTTGAGCTTGTTACTTTGACCTTATAGCATGGACTCCTGTTCTTTTTGTTTTTCCACAAGGAAGCTTGAATTACGTCATAGCAATATCTGATAATAGATTGTTTTCAAATTTTTTGAGTTATTATTATTACACTACCCTTTCTGTTTCTCATTCTGTATTATTATTTTGATGTTACTTGTCTCATGGTTGATTTGTGTGTTGCTGATAACACATCAAACAACAAGGTATGTGGAAGTTTTCTGCAATGAGTTTTTGCCTTAATACTGATACAATCTCATGTATATCATTTCATCCTAAATTCTCACTACAGAAACATGCCTAGTTCTATTTTATTTATTTATTTTCATCAACCCATAGAATAAAAGTATGATAGCTAAGAAGGTGTGAAATACTTGGTGTTTTCTTGATCAAGTTCAAATTGGTAATAGATATATAAAAATATGAAGTGGGCAGGTGCAAGTCAATGATCAAGTTCTTGTAAGAATTGTATGATTGAAGAAGTTAATTAGTTTCTTACTTAATTCCTAGTACTCCATGAAGGGCCAAAATATTATCCTCCTCTTCAAGGGTAAACGCCCCTCTCTTCAACCCTGACCTTAGATAATTAATCCACCTTAATCTGCAGCTCTTCCCATTTCTTTGTAGACCTGCCAAGAATAAACAATGTAGTAGATGATTAACAAGCAAGCACACTTTAGAATATTTTATAAGTTGGGATAGGATATTAAATGTTTGTCATCAGTTTGTATCCTTTAGTATCATAAGACTGACATATTATACAAAGTTTTATTGTTGACTATCTGCAATCCCACTGGTTCAATATGAAAATAAAAGGGTTATTTTAAGAGGTGTTAATAAAAAATGAATGAAAACTAAGGAATACATGTAAGATGCAGGGATACCATTAGCTGAAGATATAAAAATAGAGTGCTTTGCTGCATATTCTCATTGGACCACTGCTTATTCAAAGTCATAAGCGTGATTAGGTTTTGTTATAGTTGTTGGCCGATATTACTTGTCACATAATCTTCCACCGTGGTTGTGCATGAAGAGAAAATTTATGATGCTAACTCTATTAATATCCGGTCCAAAACAGCCGGGTAATGACATTGATGTGTATTTATCACCTTTGATTGATGATCTCCAAAAATTATGGGATTCAGGCATTGAAGCATATGATGCATATCGAAAAGAAAGCTTCATTCTCAAAGTTGTTTTGTTATGGACAATCAACGACTTTCCTGCGTACGGAAACTTATCAGGGTGCTCCGTTAAAGGATATCAAGCATGTCCCATATGTGCAGAAAATACAAGTGCCAACATGTTGAAACATGGAAGAAAAATTTCCTACAGAGGGCATAGAAGATTTCTACATGACTATCATCCTTATCGTCGACAAAAGAAGGCTTTCGATGGTCACCAAGAGTTTAACTCTGCTCCTATAGCAATGACTGGCCATGAGGTGTTTGAGAGAGTTAAGAATATCCATTGTTGTTGGGGGAAAAAAGATGGGAAGAAAATAAAGGATGGTGGTTGCGGTAAAAGGAAGGCAAAAGAGCGACCGTTAAAGGATGATGGTAAATCTTGCTGGAAAAAAAAATCAATTTTCTTTGATCTTCCGTATTGGCAGCATTTGCATGTGCGTCATGTTCTTGATGTGATGCATATAGAGAAAAATGTGTGTGAAAGTCTTATTGGCACATTACTTAACATTCCTGGAAAAACAAAGGATGGAATTGCAGCCAGAAAGGATCTAATGGAGATGGGAGTGCGGACTGAGTTGGCTCCAAAAGTGGTTGGAAATCGGACATTCTTACCCCCCGCCTGCTACACATTAAGTAAAGAGGAGAAAATGAAGTTATGCAATTCTTTGCATGGAATTAAGGTTCCTACTGGGTACTCTTCTAATGTGTCTAGCTTGGTGTCCATGAACGATTTGAAACTTGTTGGACTAAAGTCTCATGATTGTCATACTTTAATTCAACAGTTGCTTCCTATTGCCATTCGTGGTATCTTACCGAAACATGTTAGGTATACCATCACAAGGTTGTGCTTATTCTTTAATGTGCTATGTGCGAAGACTATTGATGTGTCAAAATTGGATGAGATTCAAAGAGATATTGTGACCACACTGTGCTTACTAGAAAAGGTGTTTCCTCCATCATTTTTTGATATTATGATCCATCTTGTGGTCCACCTTGTGCGTGAGGTGAAGTTGTGTGAGCCAGTTTGGTATAGATGGATGTATCCTTTCGAGAGATTTATAAAAATTCTTAAAGGATATGTACGAAATCGTAACCGGCCCGAAGGATGTATTGCTGAATGCTATATTGCTGAAGAGGCTGTAGAATTTTGCGCAGACTACTTATCCAATGTCTATACAATTGGAATACCATCACGTAATCGACAGACACTAGAAACCAAGCCTCTTTCAAGTGCTAAATGCCATATGGTTTCTATTGAGGAGTTAGAGCAAGCACATCGATATGTACTGACGAATGATATTGAGATGGATCCCTATATCGAGTATGTCCCACACTAAATAATATTTTAGTAATTACAATATTTTTTTAATAACTTACTACGATGCTTCCTTTATCAGGGAGCATAAGGCATATCTGAAGAAAACATATCCTGCTAAAGTTAAGAATCCAAAGTCATTACAAGATGAACATAACAAGACTTTTATCCAATGGATTCGTGAACGGGTAATACATATTGTTCGAAACATATTTATCAAAATATGTATAATTAACAACTTCTAATTATAGGTTTTCTTTCAGCTTGGAAGTTCATCATCATATCCATCAAATGACACATATTCCTCAAATGAAGCACAGTCATGCCAAATTTCAACAAAGTTGAAGTGGCTGACACATGGTCCTAGCAGTAGTGTTCTAAAATATCAAAGTTATCTAATTAATGGGATTACTTATAGTACAAAAGAACGTGATGATGTAAGAGTTGTGCAAAATTCTGGTGTTTGTTTAGTTGCAAAGACGATGCAAGTATCAAGTGCAAAGGATAAAAGACCAGTAGTAACAGATATGATGTTTTATGGGGTAATTCAAGAAATATGGGAGCTTGACTATCAAGCTTTTCGGGTTGTAATGTTCAAGTGTGATTGGGTTGAAAATAGAAACGGTGTGAAAGTAGATGATCGTGGTTTTACTTTAGTAGACTTGAAAAGAATCGGATTCAAACTTGATTCCTTTATCATAGGACTTCAAGGAAAACAAGTGTTTTATGTTGAAGACCCTCAAGATTCTACATGGTCTGTCGTACTATCATGTCCAAATAAAGAGTACAATGAATTTTTTAATGGTTCAGATTTAGGAGATATTGCTCTTAGTCATCAAGCTTTAACACATGGATTTCCAAATATGAATTTGAATGATGAAAGTGATGAAAATGAACCACCATGCATTCGTGAAGATTGTGAGGGAATTTGGGTTAACAATCTGAACTCTTAGTTTTGGTAATTTTCTATGTACTAAAGTCTAATATTATAATCTTCATTCCGTATTCTTATGTTGCATGTTTCTTATTGTAGCCTAACGTTGTATTATGTATGTTAAACTAATTTATATTGTGAACTGTCTCATGTATGTATGATAGCAGATATGAGTGGTGATGATAGTAGCAATGAAACTGGATTGGATACAAAAGACACGCAATCAACCAAAAGCCGTAGAGGAAAAATAGTTTTGCATAACCTTGCAAAACGAAAAGCAAAAGGAATAAAGTTGGTGGTTGAGTTTAACAAACGGGGGCAACCATATGGGAAGGTCGCATCTGAGATGCAAAGCCATATTGGTGTACTAGCTCGAGAAAAGGTGAAGGTGTGTTATGAAACTTGGAAAGTTGTGCCGATGGAAATTAAAGAAATAATATGGGAGCATGTGAATGTAAGTTCTTTGATCTCATGTTCAATTGCATCTATGTCTATTATTATAATATTTCAACTTGATAATACTTTTATTGTATGTTAGTATGCATATGAAGTTCAACAGTCATGGAAGTCTGGATGCATGCAATCTGCAAATCTGAAGTGGAAGCAGTGGAAATCCAAGCTATATAGAGAGCACATCAAGCCCAACAAAGATAATCCGGAAAAATTGTATGAGCCCCCAGAGATTCATATTCTTCGTGAGGACTGGAGACAATTTGTGTCAAAATGCACTTCACCACATTTTGAGGTATGCTACTTCTTCACATGTATAATACAATATTGAGTGAAGACTAACACTACCTACTTCTAACCTGCTTTGTCATATAGATATTGAGTGAGGAGCAGTCAGATAGAGCGTTGCAAAACAAGTACCCATACAAACTTTCACGTAAAGGCTACGTGGGATTGGCCGAAATATTGGTAGTATTCAATTCATTCAGAAGTAAATGTGGTATTATACCATTGTAACTTACTTATTTTTTAAAACTTTTAGAAGTAAGAGTTATGTGGAGATGAGGATATCGATCGTGCTATTATGTGGAAGAAAGTACGAACGAATAAGAACGGCGACATAGAAGATGAAAATTTGAAGGTGGTTGTGCAAAAGATTGTAAGTAACATTGTAATTAATTTCATTAGTTTATTTTGTTTTTATTTTTCTAATATATTTTATTTTATCTAACAAAAAGAATGATTGTATACGCCAAAAAGAAGAAGGAAAGTTGGTAATTAAAAAATGGGGAGAAGATGTGTTAACTTGTGCACTAGATACTGCTGAACATTCTGGTCGTGTTAGAGCCGTTGGTAGTTACATTACTCCAACTGTATTTTTCAAACAAGCTAAGGATAAGAAGCAAAACATGAAGGATCAATTGCTTGAGTTAGCTGAGATGAAAAAGCTTGTAAATGAGCAGAATATGGTGATTCGTAGTCTACAAGAACGGATGTCTAATCTCGAAACGCCATGTGCAAAAGAGAAAGAGATAGAGGGTAAAGGGAGCTGCTCTGTGAAACAACCCTCTCAAATAGTGTTTGAGGACATTCCAAATGATCATAAAGAAGATGACGAATTGGTTGTTGTTGAGAAAGTGGATGCTTTGAATCAAGTATGAATAGATGCAGTTGAAGTTAATAAATTTTAAGTTATACATTAGAAAGAATTTAGAATATTCTCGTATATGTAGTTACTAATGATTTTTATCTTCTTTAAATATGTAGAATGTTGAAAATATGTCTGATGTTGTTTATGTAAAGAAGAAAAAAGCACAGCAACAAGGGGCATTAAAAAGGAAAGTGAAAAGTTACGGTAATTTGCCTAATGCATTAAAGTTACTCTACATACACTTTGAAAAGTCATTGACAGGTGGAAGGGGAGTAGAGTTTAGATATGATGATCACATCTTTGGTGTATCCATGCATTTTTTTCATCCACAAGGAGGACCTCATTCCATTCTGTGACTTAAAGGCGATATCTGGGAATTGTGTGTTGTTCTACACGAAGTAAGAAATTTTCTTACTTTCAATATATTGTTTACGTAACAAATCTTTTTATTTTAGTAAATAATAATGATTTTTACAGGCTCTTGTATGATAAATTGAAGGAGCATGATGCACTTGATAAATACCGATTTGTGGATCCTTTTTCCATATCCTATGTGCCTAACTCCAAGTGTGAAGCACGTGCACAGACTCTCGCTGATAGAATGCAAGATATAATGCCAAATCAACTAGTGATAGTGCCATGCAATGTTGGGTAAGCTTCAGTTAAATTTAATATCTATTTTAAAAAACAAAATCCATCACTCTATATATCTTATATATGGTTATGTCGATTATGAACCATTGGATTATATCTGTGATTGATCCACACAACGAGTTTATCTATTCTTTAGACCCTATGAATCACCGAATTCGTGTAGATTGGAAGAGCGTCGTCAATATGTAAGGTTTATATATTTTATATAATAATTAGAGTTTTATAATATGAATATGATTGTTTTGTGTTTTTTTAAGGGCTCTGTTTCTTTTCAAAGCAAAATTAGGACAAAGAAGCAAACCATCTTGGGAAATTATAAAGGTAATGCAATATAATGATTTATTATATGTTTGTGTTGCTGCTGCTAGGGTCTGTTATGTTGATGTCATTGTTGCTTCTAGATGTAATGTTTTGTTGTGTTTTGATGCTATTGTGACCGATGATGTTGTCGTTGTTGTGTTAGTGTTGATCAAGCTCTATTTTTATTTTTATTTTGCTTTGGACCAAAGAAGTGTTGTACCATGTAGTCATTTTTCATCATTGCTTTGGTTGAAAGCTATGATATTATGTTATTGATTCATGTATGAACTACAGTTCTTGCCTGAGATAGTATGTGATAACGGTAATGTTTAATGAGTTAGCCTTGTTAGTTTTTGTCTATTTTGCATATGCTGCAAAGAAAGCATTGAAGTTATATGTCATATTCCTATGAGTAATTCCTTGCAGTAATCATGGCATATATATATACTTGCTAAAATTTATTTTATTTAATGAAGGCTCCGAGGCAACCTGATGGGCATCAATGTGGATTTTTTATAATGCGCTACATGAAAGAAATCGTTGAAGAACTTTTACCGAGTGCTTCTATTTCTTTAAAATCACATGTAAGTTTTTCTTTCTATGTAGTTTATGGGACTTATCTAATTTAACCAACTATTATAAAATTTTATGGTGATATATGTTTTTTAATGTTTGTAGTTTGAGAATAGGAAATATTCTATTGCGGATATTGATGATGTGCGTGATGAGTGGGCAAATTCGATGCTTCTTTGTTTGTAGGATGATTATATGAGGTATTTACTTTAATGTTTATGTATAACAGTTAAACTATATAGTTTATGTTATCATTTTAAATTGTCTTATTCATATACATATATATATGTGTGTTTATCTTTTCAGGTTGAGGTGAAAAGGTGGATTGATGCAATTAGATTTTGTGTAGTTAACATGCAACTTCAGTTTCGTATTTTGGATATTTAGCATGTACATTGATAACTTTGTAAAGAAAATGGATATAAACAAATTGTTGGGATGATAACATTTTGTAATGTAATTATCGATGTATTTTAATTTAATGAAATCCCGTAATTTTGTGATGACAACTTCATGTGTGTATGTATATGTATATATAAACAGGTGTGGTATACGAAACTGTAGTGAAGCATACACTACGGTTTTTGATAAAACAGTAGTCTATAATAAATTTTAGACTACGGTTTTTGATAAAACTGTAGTCTATTTCTCAATCATACACTACAGTTTTGTTAAAAACCGTAGTCTATAATAAATTTTACACTACGGTAACTGTAGTCTATTTCTTAATCATACACTACAGTTTTGTAAAAAACCGTAGTCTATAATAATCTTTACACTACGGTTTTTGAGAAAACTGTAGTCTATACTAAATCATATACTACACTTTTGCTAAATATCGTAGTCTATAATTGTCATGCCCCGTCCTCCGCCCTCGCGGCAGAGTCCGGGCGCACGACTATAGAAAAGATAAATAAAGATAAAGTGGAACATTGAAAGCTTTGACTGAAACAAAAGATATTTCGATATCTGAGTTCAGTTTAGACGAAGGGTTAATTTACATAATTGGCACCTTCGCCAGAACATACTGATGGAACCTCTTACAGCGGAATAAGGATCGACATAAGTCTACGTGTATGAAGACACGTAGACACACAAGACTTAATAAAAGACCGACAAGCCCGCCATAGCATCTCCCATCATCACGTCTCAACCTGCACATTTATAAATACATGCAGGGCTGAGTACAAAAGTACTCAGTAGGCACATGCCTAAAACGCATACATACATATATAATTGTCAATGCCGTAAGAGTGAAACATAGGAATTTTGTCTTTAAAAGCACTTACGTTCACTGAATTCTTTTCTTGATAAATCCTGAGTTCGACTGATCAGTCTAAGTTCTTTAGAATCAAGCATATCTGAAATATATGTGTGCCGGGAAGGTGGCCACCTTCCACGGACACCCTGACCGGCCAACCCGCTAAGATGACTCACGGTCCTTGTGTACACTAGTTCAAGTGGGGATGCTTACCCACTGGAACCCAAATTTGATTTCATAATCATAGCAGATATGTATCATATAAAACATAAAACATTCATGGCAAGACAATACTTGAAATATCAATTTCAATTCAAAAGCTATTTGAAAAGAAATAACATAAATGCGGATAAACACACATATTTTCTTTTAGTATAAGAAAGCCTACTTGGATCGTCTTGACTGACGACTGCTTCTTTCTCGAACTGCGGTCCTGACCTTTCGCTTGACCTTCATGTAACGAGCTAACTTATAAAAAGATTCGAGTCTTAAAGGAAATAACTTCTTTTCTATTCCTAGCTCGAATTCATTAACTTTTCAACTCTTAGGCTTTTAGGGTTTTCAATACTGTTCCTCGACTCTTTAAGTCTCGGCTTAAATGATTCTGGAAAAACCCTAATTCATTTAGTTATAACGTACGTCTTATAAAGAGTACTAACAAGGAGGGAATTATGAGGTTTGAAACATAATGCGGTCGAAAAATCGACATGACCTCTACGTTCATTCAACTTATCCATCGTTTAATCAAAACGAGTAAACCAACTAACACACATCAACATTGCCCCATTCAACTCTCTCTCTCGAGTGAGGACTCCGTTCCTCCACTCGAACTTATCCCAACTCAATCTCAAATCGTAACAACAACAACGAATCAACATTTCAAACATTTCAACATTTCCATTTTTCAAACATTTTCACTTTTCAAACATTTCCACTTTTCAAACATTTCCACCTGCGCAGTCCGAGTTAAACTCGATTTTGAACATTCAAAAGTACTTCAAAAATTCTAAATTTCGAGATATAAGTTCAAGACATTTAAAGGAACAACTTTAATTTAGGAAATATTTTCAAAATCATTGCAGAAAAATTCATAAAAATTCGGGAATCAATCCCCTGTTTCACGTTTGAAATACAACGTTGAAAACTGCGCAGTCTAGGTTCGTTCCACTTTTGGACACTCAAACGTACTCCGAAAATTCTGAAATTTCACAGGAACGTTATAGACACGTAAAGGAACAACTTTCATGAAGAAACCATCTTCAAATTCGAAATAAAAAAATATTAAAAAAAATCGGACAAAACTGCCCTGTTTTTCCCGTTTCGATTCGTTCGTCAACAAACACGTCTCTACTTTCGATTATCATGCTCTTATGGATTCATAACACAATTAAAACACCCTTTTCTATCAAGAACAATTCAACTTCATCAAGAACACTCCAAAACCGAAAATGGCAAGAACAAAAGCATGGTTTGATTGTAAATTTTATTCGATTTCTATGTTCTCTAACATCATACGAACATAATTAACAAGACTCGATAAAAATTGAACGATTCCTACCCATAACTTAGAGAGGGCTTTCGAATTTTGGGGTGAAAAAGAGGTGGGGAAATCTCAAATTTTAAACCATAAAAAGGTAGCTTAGATCGATACCTTTCACAATCCGAAGACGGTTTACGAATCGGAGCTCGTTTGATACTTCAACTTTCGATTTCTTCCTCTCTAATGGAGGTTCACTCTTCCCTCAATTCTCTCTCTCTCACGTAAATCACAAGAAGAATGAAGAAGAAAGGTGGTGATGTGTTCCATAATGGGTGGTAGAAAAAAAATAAAACTAGATATTTCATTAAGCGCGTATTATTAGTCCGGGTTCTCGACTTCTCGATATAAAAATAGTCTCGGAAAAATCCCAAAAATCATGGCTATCTTAGAAAAATATCCCGAACTTAACTTTAAAAGATAATAAAATTATCTCGTCTCGTTCAAAATGATGAATAGTGATTTCTCGATAAATACATCATTCTTCCGAAAGTCGGAATTATTAACCTTTCACCCTATCTCCGTATCGTAAAATAATTGAATGGAAAACAGACGCTGCTTCGATACGAGTTCTCGAACTTAAATTATGACGATAAACGTCAAACCGAATTTTCTCGGTTTCTTTCTCGATTTCAGAAATTTCTGAAATGACTTTTAACTCACATTAGGAGTTCTATTCTTTAATACGAGTCTTTAAACTTTCAACGGATCTCGAATCTCTCGTTTATTCATAAATTTTTCTTTTATTCGGGTTTTTAATTATCAGGGTATTACAATAATAACATTTACACTACAGTTTTGTTCAAAACCGTAGTCTATACTAAATCATAGACTACAGTTTTGTTAAAAACCGTAGTCTATAATAACTTTTACTCTACGGTTTTTGAGAAAACTGTAGTCTATACTGAATCATATACTACACTTTTGCTAAATATCGTAGTCTATAATAATATTTACACTACAGTTTTGTTCAAAACCGTAGTCTATATTAAATCATAGACTACAGTTTTGTTAAAAACCGTAGTCTATAATAACTTTTACACTACGGTTTTTTAGAAAACTATAGTCTATACTGAATCATATACTACACTTTTGTTAAAAATCGTAGTATATAATAACATTTACACTACAGTTTTGTTCAAAACCGTAGTCTATACTAAATCATAGACTACAGTTTAGTTAAAAACCGTAGTCTATAATAACTTTTACACTACGGTTTTTGAGAAAATTGTAGTCTATACTAAATCATACACTACACTTTTTTAAAAACCGTAGTCTATAATAACTTTTACACTACGGTTTTTGAGAAAACTGTAGTCTATGATATATCAAACACTACGGTTTTCCAGAAAACCGTAGTCTATTGCTTATCAAACACTACAGTTTTTTCAATAAACTGTAGTCTATACATAAACATCATGAAAAATCGTAGTGTATAGTTATAAATACACTACAGTTGAATGCTAAACTGTAGTAATTGACATGAATACACTACGGTTTTTATTAATAGACTACGGTTTGAAAACCGTAGTGTATACTAACAAGTATATACTACGGTAGTATAGACAACGGTTGTAAACGGTCATAGACTACGGTTTTAAACCGTAGTCTATGTGCGTTTTTCTACTAGTGTTTGTTTCATCATCGCAGTCTCCTTATAAAAGGCATGCAACCCCTTCTCATACCTACTTCACAGAACACACATGCATCCATCCTGACATACACTATTATTCATATGACATATTTGAGTTCATGCATTCCCTGATATTTATAATCTTAATTCATATGTGTGTTGGTGGTAAAAATCTGAAGAGCTTCCTTTGGTCCAAGAACGAGAGCTGAGAAGCGAAGAGAGTTGTCATCTCATGCATTTGGCTAAATTTACAAGTATGTTGAGTGAGTT